>WHYT01017056.1:396736-417799 GCA_009806455.1 Tetrax tetrax
TTTTTTTTTTTTTTTTTTTTTTTTTTTTTTTTTTTTTTTTTGTTTATTTCCCAAGTGTATGACCAGTACCTCTGACCTCTATCAACCTTGCTTGCATTTCTGGAAAGAGCTTTTTTTAAACTCTTTTGAAGTTGTTAGTAATTGTCAGAAAATAATTTAATGTCTTAATAGAAAACATCCCTTGTCATCTTAATCCATTCTTTATTCATCTTTTGAAAAAGTCTAATGGTTCAGTGGTATAATAGAGCTGTTGGGTAAATCAAATGATAGATTACTTTGTCCCTAATTATACTTTAAATCCATTTTCTGCGAATGTGAATTGGATAAATTTTGAGAAGTTTTTTTAGTGCAGTGTTGCAACGTTTCACTTGTTAGGCACAGTAGCATTTTAGAAAGGTATAAGTATTTTTTGTGAGTGCTGCTTAGTTGTATTTTGGATTCTGTTACTCTCTTCGTTAGTCAAATACATATTTTTTAGTCTTTCTGTTAATGTCCTCAAGGAAACATCTACAGAACTAAATGAAAGTGCAGTTAACACATCTGTCGTAGGACATGTGTTTTTGTAGCCTTGGGGTTTCTTTGTGGAGGGGGAACATATGGACTGAGGTGAGTTGAGTGTCCTGCAGCTTGAGGGTTTTCTGATCAACATGGAAAAGTTGTAGTTTAAAGTTGAGTCGCAAATAAAGTCCTACCAGCGTGGCTTGGTAAGATCCAGAAGTGGACACTAAAGGCTACACTCTTCTCTGCAGTATGGTGGTAAAAGTCTGCAAAACTACGAAGCCATTATCCTGGTCTTCCTCTAACCCACCCTTGTGTCCTAGTTTTGGCTAGGATAGAGTTAATTTTCTTCCTGGTACCTGGTGTAGTGCTGTGTTTTGGATTTAGGATGAGAATAATGTTGATAACACACCGATGTTTTGTTGTTGCTGAGCAGTGCTTACACTAAGTCAAGGACTTTTCCGATTTTCCTGTCCTGCCAATGAGGAGGGTGGGGGGGTGCACAGGAATCTGGCAGGGGGCACAGCCAGGACAGCTGATCCAAACCGACCAAAGGGGTATTCCATACCATATTACATCATTCTCAGGGCGGGGGGAGTGAGTGAGCAGCTGTATGGTGTTTAGTTGCTGAGTGCCATACCTTGTCTGCAGAAAGTAAACAAAAGTCATATCAGTGTGATTCTGCTAAAACATTTTATTTTTTTTTAATTTGGATTAATTCAAACTTCTTGAATGAAATTCTTCAAATGCCTACAAGAGATACTTAACAGAAGTCCGTTATTAGAAGCATCTTATCCCACTCTTGAGTCACTAATCAGAAGTTTAGCACTCAGAGGAATAAGAGCAATTTCCAAACTGCCAAGTGAAGTGCTTTAAGAAAGGTAAATAGCACTTTGGCTCTTCAGTCTTTGAAATTTTCTAAGGAGTGAGAAGAAATGGTGCATTTAAAATTCTCACTGGAAAATAAGATAGGAATTTAATATCATACAGAGAGGGGAATGAAGGAGAGACAAAACTGTAATGACTATGATACTCAAATGGATTGGTAAATCTGAGACAAAATAAATATTTTAATACCTGTGAAATGATATCTTACATAGATAATAAAAACAAATTCCACATCCAAAATAAGTGCAATACACCTATTCTCTCTTTTTAAAATTATTTTAAAATTTTTTACAGTCATTTCACATGACAGTACTTTTTCCAGTGTATTTTGTTCAGAATTTTGAGCATTTAAAAAACCTGACAGATTTTTGCTTATTAGTTATTCTGTTATTGGAGGAACTCTGCTTTTTATTCAAGTGGATGTCTATGTTAATTAAGTGTACCTGAGTCTCTATATATTCATGTGTTGGCCTCTCAGCAAGCAATACATTGGAAAAATAACTTTAGACTCAAATGAAAGATAACTCCATATTCTCCTCCAAAGTTGTCATGAGGTGAACATCAGATATCTACAACTTTTTTTTTCCGTATTAGGAAATATTACCCTTTCTCAAGTCAATGCAAAAACTGCCACCAACTCCAGCAGAGCCCATATTTTGTGTTGCATCAAAAGATGTTTACAGTATTTCCAGTAAGTTACTGAAAACTGTAATAATAGAAAAGCCAAAACCACTGCTAATAAAATGCCTCCTAATAAAGCCATTGTGGTCCAAAGTCTCTTCGTCCCTTTTCCACAGAGATCCATGCCTGATTAACTGAGTTTCAAACCATTTGTCAAATAATCATGAGAAAGTTCTTAATGCAAACCTGTTCCTAACCTACCACAAAAACAGAGTGACTGACACTGAACCTCAACAGTGTTTTTGTTTGCTGCCTCCATGCAGAAACTGCAGTCATCAGCTAAACTGTGTGGTTTTTCTCCAACACCTTCTCACTAAACCATCCTTACTGTTAAAAGCATGATGAATGTGTGAGCACATAACACTGATCCATCCTGATTTATTTTTATTCTGTAGAAAAGATGTAGACAGCACATGTGGACATACTGGTACTTTGCTTATGTTTATTCTGTTTACATATAGAGGATCAATGGGGCCCTACTGTCCATCTTCTACACAGTGTTAAAAGAAATACAATGCTGTTTTATGGATGCAGTGTCAATATTCTAACTTGTTTGTTTTTTGGTTTTTTTTTGTAAATATTCAAAAGGTGACACAGGTGGAGTTGTAGAAATACTCACTGTTTGTTCTCCAAGTCCAGTAAAAAGACTAATTCCATCGTAATTTGAATATTTGTACCAGTATCCAGATGAGATATTTTAAAGAACTTAAGAGGCCAGTGGCATCCCTAGTGTGTTCTGTTAAAGGCTCTTCTGATGCAATTCTGTCCCATTAAGTTGAATTTATTTTGACTTTTGGCAAGCCCCTCAAGAAACTGAGGGACAAAGAATCAGTAAGTAATAACAGTGAGCACTGGGAAGCCCAGACCATGTGGGTGACAGCCTCAGGACCTACAAGGCCCCAGACTTTTCTCTTTCCTGGCAAATATTTGGGATGAAATCTCAATGACAAAGTATTTTTATGTGTATGTGTTTATTTTTTGTTTTGTATTTTTTTTCTAATATGTAGTTGAAAAACTGTCTTCATGTGTCAACTTAATTCTTCTTTTCCACCTTCATGTGGCTCTTGTTTGTGTACTAATATTACTGATTGTTTCTTGTTTCAGCTATTTGTACAAGAATGAAATCCAGTCAATTGACAGGCAAGCATTTAAAGGACTTGCCTCTCTAGAACAACTGTAAGTGCCTTTTCTCTTCTGTGCTGTCATCTCCATGGTTCCCCTGCAGAGGAAAAGTGCACGCCTTGATCCGTACATCCTGCCTGCATGCTCTGCATGTCTGCACTCCCTGGGTTGTTAGGCAGAGCGCCCCGTAATCATTTGCATGTGGAAAAACAAAATCGATCTCTGTGTCGAATTCCTCATTTCTATGTTTGTCTTTTATTTGTGATTTGCATTCCCAGTGTCCCCGTACATTGTTACATAGCTTTGACAAAGAAGAAATATTATTGTGGAAAATGTTGAAAACTAGTGTGTATTGCTTAGAGAGATTCTCATTTAATTTCTGTAGGTTTTACAACATTGCAATTCCTTTGACTGCAGCAGTTGCTTTGTTTTATGCCAGCGTACTAAAGCTGAATTAGTCTCTTGAAGTTTAGCCCAGTTTTGTTATATTTTTTTTTAAATATTTTAAAAAGAAAACTTTACTATTCCTGATACATATTCATAATTGCCATATACTGATATCTAAAAAGAAAGTTCATTGCTTATAATGTAGATGTTTCAGTAATGTCTTCTAAAAACACTCATTGAAATAGTACTGCTTCTCCTGTATAATGACTGAAGAATAATTTCTATTGAAAAAGAATGGAAAATGCATTGTATTGGTTCCATTAAGTTTAAATGTATTTTGTTTTATAATCAGAAAGCATTGCTATACATTCATTGTGCTAATGTCTAGGAAAACAGAAAGAGCTATAAATGCATAGCTATTTTGCAGTTTCACTGCCAAGTAACAGTACTAGACCAATGATTTTTGTTGCATAGAAATTTGGGGGGCTGAACGTCTTTCTTCTAAGACCAACATAAATTTTTAAGCTCCTGACGGCCATCAGCATATTACAAACTCTCTAGGATATGTACCAGTTTCCCTGTTATTATAAACCTCTAGTGGATATTAGGGGACGCAGTGTGTATCTGAAATAAGAGGACACCTCAGATGGGTACAAAATCATACAAGCTCATTTTAGAGGGCAATAGATGCTTTTTGAAAGAGGAGGTTCTTTACAAAAGTGAGAATTATAAAACATATATAAATATGTAATTTGTTTCCTTAACACCTTTCTCTTCCTCTTCCTCCTACTCTAGAAAGATTACTGCAGCATGTTGACAGCAACTGGTAGGGCTTACTTGCTTGCTAATAGCATTTCTTATTTTCTGTGTAGAACTTTAAATATTGAGGCCCATTTATTGAATTACTCTTGCCTCCAAAATTGTGTTCTTCCACATGCCACAAGCCTGATATGCCGCAAGTGGCAATTGTTGTTCTTTTTTCTTTTGCTCTACTTCCTGTTGATCTGTGTTATGACTGAAAAACGTAAATCACTTTGGAATATTAACACCTTCTGAATGTACTTTTCTGCTAGGTTGCACTTAAGCCTCTCTGCCTGCAGTGATATCACAGTGTCAGCTTAACCTCTAACTTGAGACATCAACATTATTCTTTATGAAATTAAGTTTGAAACAAGGATTGAGTCTTATCTCTGCCTCGGAAGCATGGAAGCGGAGTCTGGCACATCACACTGCTTGGTGCCTGCCCTTGTGTCATGGCATCCGTTGCCGCAATCAGCGCCTGCGGCTGCTCTGATGAGCTGCCGGGAAGGGTTGCTGCCCTGATGGGTGCACATCAGAAAGCTGGCTTCTTTTAGAGCCCTTCTCCTGGGTAGATCTTAAAAAGAAGGCTCACCAGGTGGGAAAATGGGAGCACAGGAAGCCAGTGGCACACCTGGAAATAAACTTAATGGAGGATATTCATTGAGATTTGTAGTTTATGAAAGTTGTGAAAGATTTGTCCTTTATACATCTTCAGCATAAAAATAAGTTCTGACTCTACAGGGCCTCTTTTCTCACATTATCTTTGGAGAAAGACTGTGTTCATGAGACAAAACTCGGTCATTGTGAACAAATTCCCAAGTCTTCTGACTTCAGTCTGAGGCTGTATCGACTGCTCAGTACAATGTTTCCACATTTGAGGCTCAAGTTACCAAACACATTTTGCTACTGGCTGTGTTGACTCAGCCAAATGCTCGTCTCGATGCTCAGTAGAATTCTCAGAAGGAGATGCTGCGGTCCATATCTCAGGAGCGGACTTGATTCATAGTAATTTCTTGTACTCCAGTGAAACAGGATGAAACTGATAGTTCAAGAACTGAATAGCAAAGCAAACACTTTCCTGGTTTGTGGTTGGGTGTTTTTTTGTTTTTTTTTTGAGAGAAACTGTAAATATAGTTTGATTTAGGAGTCTGGTTGCATGTATAAGGAAAGAAAAAAAACAGTATTTGTTCCTGCTGGCAGGATGCTGCTTAAACCTCCGCAACAGAATTCTTAGCTGCTGATGTAGTAGAAATGTCTTTTTCTTCGGAAATTTCTGCCAAGGGAATAAGATCTTTGAATCAGATCTTGAAACTTGCTCATGCTAGAGTAAATTCTGCAAAAAACTTTGGCAGTTTTAGATGAGTTTTACACACTGAGTTTTTAGATGAGTTTTACACACGGAGCCATGCATATTTCGTCACCTAACTCTACAGTCATGGCAGGGCATGAAGGGAGAAAGTCAGCTGATGAAAAGTAGCCACTTAGTACCAACTTAGACCCTGTTAAATCTGCAAGACATATGTTTGGGTCTGGCAAACGCAACAGAAAGCTGCAGGAAACTTGAATTTTTTTCGGAGCAGCAGCTGGAAGGCAGCCAGAGCATCCGAAAGGCAACGAAAGCTGCCTCTATCTGCTTGTGCTTGGACAAACGCTGTATGCCTCTCTATGCCTGTGCTTACACAACTGAACCCCACCTGAGATGTCACAAATACCTGGCTTGGAAGGCCTCCAGTTTGCTGTGTGTGGATCCCAAGATCGAGCTCTAAATGCAGTCTATTTCAAGATGTGTGCGCATTGCTTTTCTTCCAAATATCTCCTATGTTTTTTGAGATGTCAGCTGAAGAGCTGTATGTATAAGGAACAAAAAGTGTTCTCTACAGTCCTTATCTAGTGGGATCCCTAAATACTAATGGGGATCTTTAAACAGATTTAATCTGTTTACCTTATTTTAGTGGAATACTAATTATTCATTTTCTTTTAACTTTCATATTAACATACTAATGTTTGTGTACACATGTACGTGTTTTGAGGGAATTAATAGATAAAAATGTTATCTTACACATAGTGGTGCATCTTGTTATATTCATTTTATTTCCCTCAATTCAAATTTCAGTAGCTTTGAAATGTTACTTTGATTTTATTTTTTTTTTTTTAAGTTTTATATTAGAAACATTTGGTTTTTGCATAACTGTATGGTAGCAGTTATGCACACTTAAACACAGTGGAGCCTAATTAAAGTCTCATTGCTGCTAAAAATACCTACAGTAGGGATTAATGAAAGAGAATGAGTAAACAAACCAACCAACCCCAAAGATATGAAAGGGGTCTTGAGAAGTACATCCTTATATTCTAAAATAAGATCAGCTAGGGACCACAAACCTGGATGGCTGGAAACAAATATTTATCTCACCTTATTTTAAAAGTCTTTAAAGAGAGGATTCCATAATCTCCTTAAGTAACCTGTTCATTTGTATCGTTACTGTAAGATCTTACTTAAATCTCTTTTATTGTAGTTTAAGCTTGTTACTTCTTGTCATACCCCTGGGCGGGGAAAGCTCTTCGATAAATGTGGGAAAAGTATGTTTGTTCATTCTCTTTTAAGTAATCAAAATGGCAAACATGCTCTTTAAAAATTCAACACGTAGATTATACTCAACTAATGGATTTTAAGTACTTCCCTAAAGATGTGGAGATATTACTAGAAATGAACAATTGGCATATATGATAAAAGTAATCCTCTACAAAAATACTGTGCTACAGAAGAGATAATCCTAAATTTAGTGCTGTGAAAAAGGCCACTGGGGCTGAATTTTACTATAAATATTCATCCTCCAAGGTTAATAATAACAAAGAGAAAATCTGTACCACGCTTATTTGATCAAATCTTTATCTTCCTCTAGATATGTTTGATTTGGACTTATTTTTTTTTTTTCCTTTAAGTATTTCCTTTCCGTCTGTTTCATCCTTCTTAGTGAATTCAGAAATAAAAAAGGAAGATGCAGGGATATTCAGAAATCATTCTTGCCTGCTCTTTCTTTAAATTTCTATTATGAAAGTATTTTTAATATAAAATTCATTACATCATAGTACTATTTTAAGAGCATTTCATACTGTGAATATAAAAGGTAAAGACATGAGAGTTTGAGATTGTCCCGAGTATGACTACCTTTAAAGCGAATTTACAGTCCAAGAAATTATCGTATTAATTAAAATATTAAAAGTCATTTTAAAAAGCACTAATGTGGTACATAGAAGAAAAAAATGTAAGTGATAAAATGTGATTAAAGTGTAGGTCATAAAGCCAAGGATATATATATTTTTATTTTTTTTAATTGTAGACTTACAATGCAATCTGGTTTCTGCATCTATTTTTTTTTTTTTGAACTGCACTTGTTGCTAATTACTTTTTCCACCTTGTTCTGTTCATAAATTGCCTCGCAAGTTCCTCAGGACTTTTTTGAGGTCATAATTTAAAAACCTAGAACACGCAAATATCTTGTCATATGGAGCAGTTAAGAGTACTTTCCAGCTGGACTGATTTGATTTGATTTTTTGAGCTACTTCAGGCAGCCTGAAGTTAACTGTTATAATGAGCTTCAGTGCCTGAATTACTGTAGTTGTATCTGTGATGATTTGAGGTTGTAAGCAAGGCAAGGCTTATAAAAGAAGTATTGTTTTAATTAGACTGATTAATTTGGTTGGAAAAACAAGATGAGTTTTCAAGCACATAAAGTATTATTTACATCCGTAATTATAATAGTCTTGAATACTAAACAGCAGTTAAGAGCTGTTGCTTTGAATTTAGTGATGTATACATCACTTAAACGATCTGGGAACTTTTTTTTTCTCTTTACTAATCTCACCTCTGATCCATGGACCTGCAGAAGGTGTACCTCAGTCTGCCTGCTTTTAGCAATGTTATTTGATATTCTAGTAAGAGGTGTTACTTGTACCTACAAATCTTACCTTGTCAATACCAAAGGAGTACAAGAGATTAATTTATTGGGAAGATAAGGACATATGTTTGCAAGGTGCTCATCAAAACGCAAGTAGAATTAACAGAGTTGAAAAGTTAAAAATCCCTGTTGGCTGCAAATGAAGTAGTGTATGTAATTTTTTCCAAAATCAAAGCTACTTCATAAGAGGCAACAAAACCAAACCCTATAGTTGTGTCTGTTTTTTTTCTTTGTCCTCTTTCACCACAGTGATCCCCAGCTTGCTGTGCCCCCTCCCAAAAGCTGCTGATGCTGGGGAGGTGAGCGAGCAGAGCCCTGGCTCCTGGAAAGCTGTGCTTGCCCACCTCATGGCCAGGTCCTGCCTGTGGGGCAGATACTGGTCCCGTCCTGCCGGTCTATCCACAGAGCCAGACCTGGCTGAGGTCTCTCTTCTCTCCTCTGATGATTCAAATGAATCTTGCAGGAAGTATCTGCCTTCGAGATGTCTGTCTTTTTAATTTAGATGAAATTGCCTGGTATTTTCCAAAGGGAGGTGAAGACTGGCAGGCGTAGCATGATTGCGCGCTTCTTGTTTCTGTATACAAACAGGATCATACTCCCTGCTCACTACAATTTGTGGCCACGCGTTGCGCTGGCAGTAAGCAGACTTGACACGCCGATGTGCCTGATCACATCCGTGCTGATTTATTGGCTTTTTCTGTGGTCCCCATTCACTGCTCCCTGGCATCGCTTGCTGGCTCATGCTCGGGCTGTGCTGCTGCTGGCGGGGGATCTGGGAGACTGCCAGGCACGTGCCTGGCTTCCCCACCGCACGCGCCTTCCAGGGCTTGCTGCAACGACTCTTCTGCCGTAATCCCCACTTCTTCCCACTTTCCTCCCTCTGCAGCGGCCATTCGGCTCAGGTCAGGGAACAGAACACGAGTGTTGTTTCAGTGCAAGGGAGTGCCCATGTCCTTTTACTTTTCATGCAGAAGGACTGGTTTTTCATGAGATTTAGGGGTCTGAGATGTTATCTGTTTTTAAACGATGGGCTTTTTCATTCTCCAGCCTACAATGATTTCTCTATATGCACATTCTCCAGATGTTCCTGAGTTTGTCAGAGGTCAGACAGGGAACTCTAGGAGCTTTGGATACATTTGGATATAATCAGGATCCAAAGTCTATAAATAGTTTTCACAGTTCCTTGTGCAAGTCTTACCAATTAAATCTTGTTTTCTCATCTGCAAGGTTATGGAGTACCTCCACAACCTAGTCAAGACTGGAATAAGCCCGCCTTTGCGGTCCATTTTCACATCAGTTACAGATTAATCATCTGGTTAATTATCTTGTTATGTTAGACCTTTTCAGTTTTACAGGATTAACAGCTGTGTAATATTGTTGCTGTGTAATATTAATAGCTTACATAAGCATCAACAGAGCATCAAACAGAGTACAGCTATGGTGGTTAATTGTAACCCAGTTGCTGGGAAGCCCTTAGTCTAAAAGCAATGCAATCAAACTTGGGTTTATGTTAGGAATTTGTTTGGCTTTTGAGAGCATTCATAGCTTTAAATGCCAGAATTCAGGGACCAGAGCAGTTTACTTCTCAGCATCTTTTTGAAATTTTTCACTCAATGTGATAGCAATGAAAATAATTGCCCACCAAAAATGTTATTCTGCTGGAAACTGTAAATATTTTCTAAACAACTTGCAACATTTTCTTGTAAAAAATAATAATGTTCTTTTTTCCATATATATTTTTTCTGATATGCATACTAATGAGAATTGAACTTGACAAAAGAGGGTTCAAACTAGTATCTCAAATTTCCAAAGTAATGGTTTGCAAACAATTTTTTTTTTGCACATATATGTACAGGCACACAAACTGACACAGATACACACATTCACACTGTGTAGTAATCTGCAAACCCTTCTTGTTAGTCACCTCTTGTATTTCTTAGATTCAAGCACAGGATTCACATCATAACAGGAAAAAGTTAAGCCACAGCTTCACTGTCACCATTTAAATGTGTCAGTGTGTAAACAGTAACAAACACTTTATAGTCTTTCAGCTTTATTAAGAAAACTGTTTCAGTATTTTTTCTTTTTGTTTAACATATTTTCAGGTATCTGCACTTTAATCAAATAGAAACGTTGGAACCTGAATCCTTTACCCATCTCCCAAAACTTGAAAGGCTGTAAGTTTGTTTTTCTTGGGGTAAGATTTGCAAGTTAGATTGCTGCTTTGTTTTAATTAAATCAAATGCTTGAAAGTGGAAAATAATATTTTTATCATTCCTGTAGATTATTTTTAATCTTCATTTAATATTGTAACTACTATGTAGTCTTTGCCAAGAGCACCTTGGGTCAGGCAGACCTTAGAGGCATGCAGAAGTGAGCATTGCCTGTGGTATATTTTTCTGTTGCAAAACTTGTTTTCCAGAGAGCTGTGATTGATGTTTGCCCTAAAATAAATGTTACTTATATTATGACTTTTCTTTTTTGGTTGTTTTGAGTTTCTCATTTAAATGCTTATGAACTCCCTTCCTTGTGGTTACTTTGTCTTTTTATGGCTTCTTTTTCCCCATATGGACACACCAAATGC
This sequence comes from Tetrax tetrax, assembly GCA_009806455.1. Taxonomy (NCBI): domain Eukaryota; kingdom Metazoa; phylum Chordata; class Aves; order Otidiformes; family Otididae; genus Tetrax; species Tetrax tetrax. Next base: position 407,654 of record WHYT01017056.1, read on the forward strand.
ACCTTGGAGGCCACTTAAAAAAAAAAAAAAATTGAACCTTTTTCAGAAATTCATTGGCTATTTTTTAAGTTTGTAAAATTACTTTCTCTTATAGAACTTTCAGGAGAATGTAAATGAAATAAGTACATGTCAAAATCTGAGTGCTTATGTATATATTTCTGTGCTTTTTAACAGATTTTTGCATAACAACAGAATAGCTCATTTGATTCCTGGAACATTTAGTCACTTAGAATCTATGAAGAGACTGTAAGTAAATGGAATTATTATTGAAGTAAAGAAAGTTTAAATAATCTAATTATACTCATCTTGCAACACTTGTCTTCCTTGAAAATGCCTTTCATTGTGTAATTGTTTTAAATATTAAATAGTTTTTCCTCATCTGTGCTCCAGGTGTTTACATACCTAGATTGAGACCATTGCTACATATACTACTGTCTTTAGTGACTGCCTAAATCCTTTTGTTTGTTTCCTGTCTTGGAATTATTTGTAGTCATATTATCTTGTTTTGCAGACTGTATAATATACACAGCTCCTTCTTTTGTTTGTTTTTGGTTTTGTTTGTTTGTTTGTTTTCCTCCCTCTTCTTTATGTCTTGCTGGGTGATCCTTCTATGATGCCTTTCAATATTTGATTATTTTGGCATTTTCTTTTAATTGTTTTACTTGTCCTTATCTGATGATAAAAACATGGTTATAAAAATGTGCTTGGTGGTTTGAGAATATAAGTATTACTTTTCAAAGCAACTTCAGAAGCCAGTTCTTCTTTTAATGCCATTAACTTGGAAAATTAGAGGCTTCTTAGTCCTTCAGTAGCATTTGAAAATTTGAACTCAGTAGAACGCCATGGTAAGGTGACTTTCAGAGAGTTTTCTGTCCCTCACTTTGGATCTCCACTGATCTAGGATAAACATTCTGTAAATTATCCAAGACTGTCATTTTGAGAAAGGCAATCATGCATTCATACCCCTCTTTCCAGGAGGACGGCTGAGGGTGTGCTGTGCAGCGAGTCACAGCGCTAACTCTACCAGGAAAAGAGATCACAAGGGGCATAACAGGAAGATGGTCCTGCTGGTTTAGGGCAGTCGTGAACCATACCTTTAACTGTGGGCAAAAGGCAGAAAAAACCTAAATTTTGATGATGTATGCGCCTTCCAGTAGTAGCTGCTTAATTTATACCTCCCTTAAATTTCTGTGGAGTTCAAGCGAACAGAAAGGGATGCTTCATCACATAATGCCTGAGTAAAAGGGAGTTTTAGTAGTGGCTATTTGTGTGACAGGACACTGGGCTGGACTGACATGTTGTCTTCTGACCTGGGACAGCTTATCCCTAAAGGTCACATTGTGACTTTCGTGTTCTGGATTTAAGTTCTACCAGTAACATCTGATATACTAGGAGGCATTTGTACAGTAATTTTTAAAATAGTTTTGCTTGTTCTTGCCTGTTTTTCATAGGAGAACAGGGAAGAAATAATATCTGGGCATTTGTACAAGGGATTAAAAAAGTAGTAAAAGACAAAATGATCAAAAAGTGCACTGCCCCCAAAGATACACCAAACTGAGGTTGCTTTGCCATGCAACTTTATTTCCAATCTATATGTAGCTATATTTAATAGTACATATTTCTGTGCTTAATGTTTTTTTTTGTCCTACAGGACCCTCCACCAGAAAGTGCAGTGCTCCATGTAGTAACAGGGCCCTTCACTACGGGAAAGAAAGTCAACAGAATTTATGGGTTCTTGTTATCTGCAATAGGCAGATATTTTATGAAGTTACTCCCCCACTGGACTCAACGAGAGCTTAATGCTTAAATAAAACTGTAGGTCTTTGTTTCAGTTGCACGATGAGCAAAATGGGAAGTTATAAAAATGTCATATTAGTTGTGAAGTTACTACAGTAATAAGTATTAAACGGAAAAAAAATATGGGGAGAGTAAGTTTCTTATTTAAGCAAAGTTTGTATAACGTCTAAATAAAACCTGATTCATTCACTGAATGCTGGGGTTAAAAACAAATGTTATTCAGATGCTTGCTAGGTTGAACACAGTCCAGCCCAAGCAGTAAAAATAATATGCATTTTTATAATAAAGATGACCAGAATGCATAGAAGTAAGTAACCGTCCCCTGTATTCCATACTGCCCATTGACTGTGTTCACAGATAAAGATGCTGCTGGTATTGCAGAGCCATTTTGGTCCTAACAAAACAGTTGGAGATGGCTAACGGGTGTTGTGCCTGCTTCTTGTTTTGTGCAGGCGTTTGGATTCAAACGCTCTTCACTGTGACTGTGAAATCCTGTGGCTGGCAGAACTGCTGAAGACGTATGCTGAGTCGGGTAACGCTCAAGCAGCAGCTACCTGTGAGTATCCACGAAGGATCCAGGGAAGATCAGTGGCCACAATAACACCAGAAGAACTTAACTGCGGTGGGTTTGCCACTTTCTGCTGGCTTCTTTAATGTGCCAAATATAAGTAATTTTTTTTTGCTTTGTTTTGTTAGAATTTGTTGTTCTGTTCTCTTCAAGAGCACTGATCATGGCTGGTCAATATTGGTTATTTCCAGAAATCTCCCTGTGTTTCTTCTCTGTTTTAGTCTGCTTCTGGCAGAACTGATTGCTTTTATCCATCAGCCTATCTTTAATGAAACAATATAGCCATTTTTGAAATTCCTCATTGAGGAACTGAATGAGCTTATCCAGAAAGAGCTTATTTTTCTTTTTATATTTCAGTTTTGATCATAAAAGGATTGTCAGCTAGGGTCTTTGGTGTTACGTTAATACTGTTTGGTGTTCTTTATTCCCTTCTGTACAATGGAAAGTGAGGAAAGAAGCTATACAGAGTTGCTCCTCATTTCACACATCTTGTTGTTAAAACTAGTGATATTATTGGAATTGGTGTCAGGCCACTGGATTTCTTTTTTACTCATCTATACTTACAAGAAACAGCCTGTACAGGCACTGAAATCGTCTGTCACTGAAGGATTAATGGATAATAACTTTTATTGTAAACCTTTTCTTTGTCTGTATTCCTTCAGCTTAGGGGTGCAAAGGCTTAGCTCTGCACCTCTTCTGTTCCGAAATCAAAATGCAGATTTCTCATCAAGCAGTAGGCATTTGCCTGCCCAGCCACGTGGTGAAGCCAAGGTATAAAATAAGTAAATTATCCTTTTGGTTATGTGTTGGATATAATTCTGATCATGAGAACTATGACCGTAAGCATCTTCAAGGTTCTTAAAAAAGATAGTAAAAAGGAGATTTGGTGCAAGAATAGTTCACATGGCATCCTACCAGCTCTCTACACATCTAAGGACCCTGAATATGGAAACTGCAGAAAGCAAGCTGGACAAATTGTTCTGTAGGAGGCAAGTTAAGCACTGATACTTATCTAGAGGAAGTTATTTTAAACAGCACTTGTGCTTGCTGCTTTAAAGTTTTTCCTTCATAAGCAAATTGAGTCTCTGTTCAAATAAATAAAACAACTGCTTAGAACCTAATACAAATTTGTACAATCCATTTCCAGGTCCAAAGGAACAATGGAGGAGGTCAGAAAGCCTGCAGTCACTTTTTCGTACAGAAAAGTGCATTTAATCCTGATTAAGCGTATAAATATTTTAAGTTAAAACATTTGTGAAAAATATTTTTCTAGAAGGTGTATGGAAATTTTTTTATTTACCATTCTTTAGTATTTTTAAAACAAGTAAGACTTCCTTATACGTTTTATTGTTGATACAGAGAGGCCAAGAATTACATCAGAGCCTCAGGATGTGGACGTTACCTCAGGGAATACAGTGTACTTCACTTGCAGAGCTGAAGGCAATCCTAAACCAGAAATTATCTGGCTTCGAAACAAGTAAGTTTAGAAGAGGAAGAGAGAATCTTAATGTACATATGTTTGTCTGGGTGTGTGGACATTTCTGGGTGCATGTCCACATGCATTACATGCTAATATATGGAATAGTTGATGCAGAAACATTACAATTAAGAGAAATATATGAAGTAATAATGGCACATATATGTTTTATTAGTAACTCTAAACACTTAAGAGCTGATAACTTTAGAAAATATTAATTAATGACTATGATATTATTGGTAAGATTTTCAACTGTAGTTATACCTGCAAAGTGGCTCACACCTGTAAAACTAAATATGTAAGTACCAGGCAATCCAATATAGGGATGTTGCACATGCAGTTTGTGGGTTTTGGTAGTGTTTGCATACTCTGTGCAGGTCTGTTTGAGTTACATTTTGAGGCAGAGCAAAAGCTATTTTTTAAAGGACTCCAGCTGGATAAGAGTTAGGTCCCAGCTCCTCAAAAGCGGCTTTTCTCTGAGGCGTAGCTCCATCCCAGAAGAGAGATATATCAATTTCCTCTCTCCTCAGACCAGTACATGGAGGATAGACAAGTGCTTGTATCACGGGACTGTAGAGTAATTCAGGTTGGAGGGGATCTTGGGAGGACTCCAGTGCAGCATTCTGCTCAAAGCAGGATCATACCAGGTTACTTTATCTAGTTGAATCTAAAAGCCTCTGAGGATGGAGGTGGCACAAGCTCTCTGGGCAACCTCCTCCACTGCTTCTCTTCACTGCTTAGAGGATGAAGGGAAGGGCCAGTAAAGGAAGTGAGTCAGCAGCCCAAGGGCTAGCCTACTGCAAAGTACCTGCTTGAGTGGCAGCGCATTGTCCCCCCTCAAACTGATGTGAGTTTACAAAGGACATGTGAATTGTGAGTTCACTGCTAGATTAGTCAGGCTTTGGCTTAATAATGCTGTTATACAAATGGATAACCTGATCTGGAAAATATGTTCCCTCGCATTTTATATTAGCAAATGAACCACTTTAGTTTGTTAGTTGCTGATAAAATGCAACAACGTGGAATCCTGGTTCTGCAGCTTTGTGCTGATATCAGTGAGAACCCCACGAGCAGCAGGGGTGCAGCATTTATGGAGTATGTCAAGAGCAAAGCCTTGAACTTGTATGGTATAATTATTTCATTAAAATTTTCTTTGGCTCATGTGCTTTTTGTAATAAACAAAGAAAACATGTATTCAGAATACACATATGAAAGAGTTTTAAGAAGAAATCTGAGCTTGGGGTGTGGGATTATTGACTCTGGCTTGTTTCCTGGCTGCATGAATGAGAGCAAAGCTCTTTGCAAGGCAGTTAAATATGGCAAGATTTCAGTCAAAAGCCATTGACCTGTTGAGCAGTATGTTGAATAGATCAGCAGTCAGGCTGGGTTTTGACAATATGGGGTGAGATCTCATCCCTCCTCTGTGCTTTCTTCATCATGTAGTGAGGGAAGGAGTGAGAATCAGTTCCTTTAATAAAAACCCCTAACTGTTCCTAGTTAGTATCACAGAAATATATCCATGACATAGCCTGAAAACCTGATCTTATGTTTCAAGCCAGTACAAATTATAATTATATAAATTATCATTAGTGCTCCTCAAGCAATCCAGACAGAGGTTAGCACAAAGATGCTTTTATAGCAACTAACCCCTCTCCTAGTAGAAAAAAATCTTAAATGTTGAACTTACATTATATACTTCCAGCGGAAACATTTTACATTGATTTGCCAGTTAGAACAGCCTTAAAGGAAAATGAGACCAGATATGTGTATTTTCTTCTTGTTTTTTTTTCCTGTAAACTTTTACTCATAAAAGGATTTTGGCTTTTCCTTTTGAAGATATAACACTTGCATAAGTAAAATTGGTTCGTTTTTTGTTTTTCTTCCTCTTCTTCTCTTTAGGAGAAAACTAAAGGCTCTATTATTTTACTTAGCACAGTAAAACTTCCCCTCCACCCCCCAAGATATTTTGGCATATATGTTTTGGGTTTTATTATTTGGTAGTTTTCTGTGCTTGTGATTTAAAGGTTTAACTCCAGCAGATTCTTTTCTTCACAGTAATGAGCTCAGTATGAAAGAAGATTCCCGTCTAAACTTGCTAGATGATGGCACGCTAATGATTCAGAATACTCAAGAGACAGACCAAGGCATTTACCAGTGCATGGCAAAAAATGTGGCTGGAGAAGTGAAAACTCAGGAAGTTACTCTTAGATACTTTGAGTCACCAGGTAAAGAACAATGAGTCAGAATTCTGAGTTTAGATAGAGAAGTGTTTTGATAATGAGATGTTTTGGCTCTTGCATGTTCTTGACAGATAGATTTCTTGTACTTGGTCATCGTAAGAACTAGATCATGAAGTTATAGTATCCCTAGAACAAAAATGCAAATCAACCAGTTAATTAATGTATTTCTTGCAGTATACATTTCTGATGACAGCAGCGTAGGTTGTTTATAGAAGGGTTAGGAAAAGAGGCTGTTGCATTGCAACATTGCTCAGTGCGGTAATGTTCTCTCTGGATACCTAAAAACCACAGGCTTCCAAACAGGCCACTCATAAAAGCTTCGGCACACCCTGTGCAGCCATCCTTGCTCAGGAGTTTTTTAGCTTGAATCTCTGTCTAGCCAGTGCTTCGTGTTTGCGAGCACTAAATTCCCGTTCAGGACTGCAGTGTTTTTAAGTTGCAGAGTTTGCTGTGAGAAAATTTTGTTTCGACACTCAGCATTAGGTAAACTTAAAATGTCACTGCAATGCACACATGTAGCTGGGAAGTGTTACTGAAATGTAGCTTAATCTGTTTTGTCTTCTTGTGTGCTTACGGCAATTTTTTAGCCAGTTTGTTTTCTGGACACTGTCTCAGTGTCTATACCTCTGAACAAACCTTTATAAAAAGATCAGCAGATGAGAAGGAAATGTCTGAAAATTGTTTTAATGGGAGTTAAGAAAAAACATCAGTGTAATTATATAAGCTTTTATTTTTTTATCTATTGATAGTTATAGGTGTCTGCAGCTGGGTTAGGCTTAAAGCAAGGCAGAGTTTGAACCAAGATTATCGAAGTATGTTGGAACAGAGCTGTTAAAAAAAAAAAAAAATTAGATTCCCCAAACTATTGCAATATTCAGAAAAATTAGTGCTATGTGAGCTAAAAGTCATATTTAGGCATTGCTCTTTTCTCACAGCCCGGCCAAGTTTTGTGATTCACCCACAAAATACCGAAGTGCTAGTTGGCGAGAGTGTTACCTTGGAGTGCAGCGCAACTGGGCACCCTCAGCCACGGATTACCTGGACCAAAGGAGACAGAACCCCTTTACCAAGTGACCCTCGTGTCACGATAACTCCATCAGGAGGACTTTACATACAAAATGTGAAGCAGGAGGACAGTGGCGAGTATACCTGTTTTGCAACTAACAGCATAGATAATATCCATGCGACTGCGTACATCATAGTCCAAGGTGAGTAATGTTCGACTAGGAGTGGCATGCTGTAAAACATTGTAGGAAGAGTATATTACTTTAAATCGTGTAGTTTTGTCTTTTTCTCGGAATTGTCAGAGCTGAACTAAAATCATAATTTTTTTTCTTTTAATTACACTGTTCTAGTGTAGTTCATAGGAAAGTTGCTATCCATTTCACTTAGAGCAAGATATTATATACTAATTCCCTGAAAGTTTGGTTTCATTGATTATTCTCAGAAGTTAATCACTGGTGTTTTGAAATGTTTATTTCTTATGTTTTGTTTGCTTGTAGGAATAAACATACGGTGACAAATTTGGGGGGGGGTGTTCATTTTTTTTCTGTAACAGGCAACAATCCTAGAGATTAGAATTTGTGCCTGGAGCACTAGAAATGGAGATCTGAATGCAGATCTGTACTGCCTTTCTTTTGTAGACACTTCAGTGAATGTGGGAATATTTTCTACTGAGTTTCATGGAAACTATCACTCTGCCAGAGGAGGTGTTAGCATAGCTTTTCTGCAAAACAAAAGCCAAAGTACTCTAACTGACTGTGATCAGAATAATTTTGGCATTGTGTGTCAATAGTATGAATATAAAGTATTTCAAGAACAATTTATCAAAAGCCTCCTATATATATGAAGAATATTTTTTTTGCAAATGTTTTCATGCTGGAACTTTTATTTACAAAACATTTTGAGTAACTTTTAAATTTGTTAAAGTTTATTTCTGTTCTCATGTTAAGATCTCTAGTTGGCAAACAGTTTAGGTTGCAAATGCTTTGTTAATGAGTTCAGTTTTTAAAGCTGTACAAAACAACTTGTCCATGTATCTTGTTCATTTGTTATTCACTAATGGGTGATTGTGTTTTGAGAGCTGAACACATTACTTCTCACACTGATAATGCCATGATGTTACTGCAGAAGTTGGCTGGCACTCCACTCACTGCTTTCCTTTTATGTAAAGAAGAGAACAAGCAACTCAGGATTGTTTTGACTACACTGCATTTTCTTCACAATTTAGCTGAGAATTTTTTGAGAGTAAGAGAAGGAGGTATTTTTAATCCAGGGAACACTCTGTGTTTGATTCTACAAGTCTTACTGTAACTCTTATTTTGGATCTATGGCAGTAGATCCCAGAGGCCTTCACTGACACCAGGAGCAGGTTGTGAGGGAGATGTTAATGTTGCACAAGTGGCTGCCCTATAGCAGTCACAATATAAAACATTCCCATTAGCATTTCTTTTCCCACAACTATGAGATCTTCAAGTCACTGTCATTTCAGACAGTCATGCATTTTTGACTTGTTTTTTTTTAAACCAGTTTATTTTCTCTTCTGTAGCTCTACCTCAGTTTACTGTCACTCCTCAAGACAAAACAGTGATTGAGGGACAAACCGTTGACTTCCCTTGTGAAGCGCAAGGCTATCCCCAGCCTGTGATTGCCTGGACTAAAGGAGGTAAGTGTATTCCATTTTTACTGTTAAATTGCTAGAATAGTTTAGCTGTCATTTTGGATCACTAATGCATTGAAAGGAATTGCATGTATTTGTTCGGATGCTTCAGTCTCTGAAGGAAAGAGTTAAGAAAAAAACACTCTTTCTGCTTTAGCTAGAAAAAGCAAGATGTCCCACAGAAGCTAGCTGCCCAAACATTTTTCATTATTCAGTGAAAAAGAGTCACTAAAACGTATGTCTCCATAATAGATTCCTAATAATAGGTATTTAAGAAATAGACAAATCACATCTGGCAATACCTATCACTGCTGATTTACTGCAGACGAAATGGAGTTGACTGTCATTAACTGGAAATCTGAAGCTAGGTAGGATGTTCTCTCTTCAGAAGCCAGAACAGTTTACCCTGTAAAGGGCATCCGTATAACGGCATTTCTGTCACTTAATGTGGATTGATAGGAACACTGGGGTGCACTCTGCTGACTGTTTTATCAGGTTGTGGCTGTAAAGGCATTATGCCAAATCCAGTGGGAAGAAATACTGTAGTGGATGTTTTATCAGTAAGTAAATATTCCGATTGAATCAAATGAAGTAGCTCTAGCAGGCAAAACAACTCTTAGGAACTTCTAAATTGTGGTAGATAAAGCAGATTTTTAACAAACTCTTAATCATTTTGATGCTGAAAACGTCCCTGTTTCTCCCTCTGCCAAGATTGCTACAATCGATTGAAATGTCCAGAAAGAAAGAACAGGGTACGGACACTACTGTGCCTTTTATTTCATTTTTATTGTATTCCATTTTTTCAGGCCTGTGTGTCTGTTTCTATGGATTCTCTAGATGGCCTAGGTAGATGAGATTAATTGTGTCTTACACACGTGGCAATAATATGAAATAGAAATTACCAACAGTAATACCTGTTGGTGTTCTTCTTACGATGCCTTCTCATTCAAATGCTTTATCATGGTCCTTCAAAGAAAATATTTATTTCTACCACAAACAGAGAAGAGATGAGGATTATGATTGTGTGCATATGTATGTTTTGTTTGCTTTGCATGTTTATCTTCTGAGAAGAAATGGTTTCAGCCTTTTTTTTTTTTTAAGAGACTATTTTTTTCCAGTTTTTATCAAATTTAAAATCTTCTGGATTTCCCTTTTTCCTACACAAAGGGACTTTGTTCTGCACTGCTATAAATAGCAAACGCTCTTGCTCTCTGTTTCAGGAGGCCAGTTGTCTGTTGACAGAAGACACTTAGTTTTATCCTCTGGAACCCTAAGGATTTCCAGGGTTGCTCTGCACGACCAGGGACAGTATGAATGCCAAGCTGTCAACATTATTGGATCTCAGCGAATTGTCGTATATCTGACCGTACAGCCTAGAGGTATGTTGTCCATGTACAGCTGCTGG
>WHYT01017056.1:435137-493173 GCA_009806455.1 Tetrax tetrax
AGAAAAAAAAAAACACCTTAGTAATCATTGATTTTTTTTTTTTTCAGTCATTTTTACTTGAAATTTTAGGACTAATTAATGGATAGTTAAATTCTGTATGCATTTGTCTTCACTTTATTTTGTTTTAGAATTCTAAACAAGCTGACTTTTAAACTTACATTAACTTCTATTTTAAATGAATTTTGCACTACTGTAATGTGCTTTAATGGAATTCCAAAATGGTTAAGAATTTTATATTTGAACGAACTAATGCTTAAAGAACAGGGTTTACTTTGTACAACTGAAATGATGTCGTGTCTAGACTGTGTTTTATAGAAGTATCTTTTTTGTGTGTGTGTGGCCATTTTTGCAACAACGTCTGAATTTCTCTTTCTGTAGTCCCTAATGTCAGCCGGAATGGAGATCCTTTTGTACAAACGTCAATTGTGGAAGCAATTGCAACTGTCGACAGAGCAATAAATTCAACACGTACACATCTGTTTGACAGGTACTCCCTTCTTTTTTTATATTGAGAAATCAAAATTAATATTAATTAAATATATCCTATAAATATAAATTAAATATATCCTAGAAATAATGGAAAATTTATTAAGTAAGAAACTATTTTATTATTTAAATGGCATTGTTAACATCTGATTAGTTCTGGGAATACTAGCAGTTTAATGTGTGAGGATTCCTATTGTTTAAACACTCCTGTTGAGACCTCTATTCACTGCAGCAGTTTTTCTGCTGAGATAATGTTTATTAAAGGGCTACTAAATGTTAAATTGCTACTAAATGTTTAATGTTTTATTATTTTATTAAATTTTTTTTTTGTTTGCCTTCCGTTTTGAGATGAGTAACCAAGGTATGTACTAATCATATTGCTAAACATTTAAATTATTTGTGTAGTATTGTTATTTTGTAACTCTTGTATACACTTACTATTTTTTTCAAATTATCTATCAGTCGTCCTCGTTCTCCAAATGATTTGCTAGCCTTATTTCGATACCCAAGGGATCCATACACTGTTGAGCAAGCAAGAGCTGGGGAAATATTTGAAAGGACATTACAACTTATTCAAGATCATGTACAAGATGGTCTAATGGTTGACCTGAATGGAACAAGTCAGTACTCTTTGCTTATTTTTCTGTGTTGAAGTGTATTTGCCTTCTTAAGTCATTGTACTTCAAGAGACATTTATGCCTCTGATCCCAACTGCAGAACCATTACATTGAAATCAGTGGAGTATTTGACTTTGCAAAACTTTACCAAGTATATATATTTACCCAGTTCAGTCCTTGGTTTGAGCATTGCTACATTATGGTGTGACTGAGTTTGTTTGAGCTCTCTGTTTTTATTTTTCCTCATGTTGCTATTTAGGGGAAAATTCATGTGCAGATTCTTCTACTGGTCAAATTTAGTATAATGGAAGTGCATAATATGTCCTCATTGTTAACTCCCTGTCCGTTAATCCATTAGGACCATTGTTTCTTAGCAGAACAGACTTTTCTGTTGTGTATTACAAATTATCAGTGTTTTGTTCATGTTTCTTTAAGTAAAACCATTTAGTGTTGGTGTGCCTTGGCAAGGAGAAGACATGATATAACAAGAAGGATTCGTATACTTTACAAACCAAGGTTTCTGCATGTGCCACAATAGTATTCAAAGAATTATTTGTCAGTCATTCTTTAAATGGGTATCAAACTAAGCTAGTTGTTTCCTTTAGCACTGATCTGATGTAAAGAGAAATACAGTTTTTGCTACTTTTTATAAATAGCAGAAAAAATGCAAGGTTTAATATTTCTACCTTTTAGTTATTGAAGTCCAGGTTCAAAGGCATGAAGCCAAGTGGAGCATATACAACTAACGTGTGTCGATATGTGCGTGGATAAGCTTGAGACATAAGACTGAAGCATTTGGAAATAATGATAGAGTTTTAGGAGAGCTTTTGAGACTTGAGACGTAGCCAAAGGCTACACTGAAAATCTAGAGGAAATATTTTTACTTGTTATATTCTTTTTGATGTTTATAATTGAGTATTTATTGTTACTTCCGAAAACTTTAACTCTGACCGTGAACTCGGGAAGTGTTTATAAGACGAAAGACTGCAAGCTTTGTGGAGTACTGTAATATTTGCTAGTAAAAGAAGCTTGTTGCTCGTTACAAGAGCTGAGTAAATAATTTGTGATGAATAGTTTACCACAAACTCTTCTTCAAAATTATTTGAAGGCTTGTGTTTCATAAAAGCAACCTGGTTTAATTTTTTTGTCTGATTAGATGCATATGCAAGCATATTGAATATAATACTAGGGATATATGAAGTCTGATGCATGAGAATTGCTTGACTGCTTTGCACTAGGATTTGTAGTAGTGAAATTCAATCATGTAAAGTTTACCAAAAATTGACATTAAAGCATACAAATACAAATTAATGGACACAAAATCGGGCAACTTTCTATGATACTGGAAATCGTGTTCACAACCAGAGCTTGCTTCTCAGTCCTACAAAATCCATAGAAACCTGGCTTTTGGAGACACTTGAATAGTAAAATAAATCTGTTTTCATTTAAATAGCCTAATGCTCAGATTTTAGTACTCATATTTGTCCTTATTTTGCTTTATTTCAAAATGCAGAGCCCAATGAAAGATGTTATTTAGCACTTTTGCATTGGGAACAGTTGAGAAACTTGACAATTTCCCGTTCAGAGACTTTTTTAAATGTAAAATCTTGGAATATTCCAAGGAAAGACTATGGAGCCAAATTCTCCTCTGCAGTGACAGACTGTATATAATGAGGAGAATTGCTGCTTGTGAGGTTCAGATTGGATGTTAGGAAACAGTTTCTCGCCAAGAGGCTAGCGCAGTACTGGAACAACTTGCTCAGAAAAGCTGGGGAGTTTCAGTCCTTGGAGGTTTTTTCAGCTGAGCTGATCCAGTGCTAGAGACAGCGGTGCTTCAAGCAGGAGCTTGGTCTGGGTAAGAAGTCCCCTTTCATCAATATGTCTGTGATACTATGAAATATCTTCCTTGCAGTTTGCAAAAACTGTAGCTAATATAATGTGAATTGAGTTTGCCAGCTTCTAAGCACTGGAAATGTTCGGCACCAGCCTTTCAGAAAGCAAAGCCAGAGTTAGTTACCCCTACAATGTGAGGGGTAATTAAGGATCTGAGACTGCCATTTTATGGCAGCCTTCACTTGGCTCAGAAAGCCATCAGATCTAATCCATAGATGAGATATTGCGTCCCACCTGAATTTCTAAACAGAGAAGCTGAACATTTTATTTTAAATTGGTAATGAAGGTCATTCCACCTAAACCACTCATAGTCGAGTTTTGCTCACAACTTGATTTCAGAAATGTGGGTGGCAACTGGGATAACCACAGCAAGACGAATGCCTGTGTAAAGACTGTTTGAATAATGATCATAAGGAAAGAACTGCATGATGAATGAAGATCATTTAAAAAGGAGTGTTGTTATAAAGAAGATATGTTTTCTAGGTGCATTGTAGAAATTGGCAGAGAGCCAGCGTGTCTAGCGTGCACACATATGTGCTGAATGTAGGTGTAGGTCAGGGTCTTTGCTGGGACTGAGCTCGGGACTAAAAGGAACATTTCCCGACTGTGTGCAATTAGCCCGCACCAACCTCTTGCAAAACTGCATTCAGTTCATATTCTTGAGTGACTGTCATCATGGTGGGAATCCCATGAGCCCGTGTGAACACAGTACCGCTATACACGCACTCATTTCCTTTTTTCCTTCCGCTTTTATTCTGCTTGTTTGGTTTTACTCCTGACCGCAAGCTTTCCAGATCAAGAACCATGGTGGTGTATGATGGTTCCTGGTTAGCTAAGAGTACATCTACACTGCTGAATACTCTGCCTTCTGGGCTCTCCTGGATCCTGGAACCGTGCTCATCCACACCATGTATCAGTCAGTCATGGAAAGGTGTTCCTATGCTTTCAATGAGCTGGGCCTGTTTGAATTGAATCTCACAGTTTGTGGTATGGTCTTGGAACAGTGTAGATTCTTTTCAGATTAAGGGAAAAATGTGATCCAGGGCCACAGTCAGTCCAGGAGAACAAAGCAGAGGTTTTCAGAAGGAAATCTACTCCTATTGCACAATGGATACAGTAGGGATGTCTTTCTCAGGACCAAAAACGTCACTCTACAGACACATTTCTATTTGTCTACACAAGTCGATAAAGTAGATATAGGCCAAATTAATGACTTTTTTTTTTCCTGAAATGAAGTCCAGATGTTTCTAAGAAAAATCACTTTTAGAATGACTCTTAACAGGCAGCATAGACAAGGCACAGCCTGACTGTTCTGCTGTTTGCAGTCACCCAACACTGTACTAGGCCTTATGGCCTTCAGTCCTTCCTCATGCTGTCATACCACAGCAGAGATCATGCAACACATAGCCTTAGTTTGAAGTTATAAAAACATCATTCAAATGAATTACGGTGTGTCTTTTGTATATATTATTTTTCTATGAACTGAGAAAAAAATGCAGGAAGGCGATAAGTAAGCTGTAGTCCCAGAGGTGAATGGTGTGGATTGCAGAGGAAACCTGTGCCAAGTGTTATGCAAACACCAGCTTTATTTAGAAACTAGTCTTGGGTAGTGTGAATATAAGTTACTCCACACCACTTGTCATAGATCACTCCTCTGTTTAGCTATATTGCTTGCAGTTATTTTTTTGGGTGGTTTTTATTGATTTTTTTTTTTCCCCTTGAAATTCTGCAACTTTCACTGTAGTAAAGCAAAACAGAGTAGTTAAGTGAATTATCAAGTCTCAAAAGATTATCTTGGAATCCATATAAATGTTACTGACACTTTTAGAAATGCTTTTAGTAACATGGGGAAAAAATTCGCATTTATCTCAATATGAGGCTTTTATTTCTGAAAATATCTCTGTTTTCTGAAGTGACCAAATAAGTAATGAGCTCTTTTTGTGAACATTTTGTAAAAAGTTGTACTTGAATTGGCATTTTACAAAGTTCCCTCCTGACCTAATAGTGATCATTGCTCAAATGACCTAATGCTCTTATATACATATATGATTATTATCATTCTTTTTAAATAATGGGGATATTTAATCTGGTGAAAAATGCAATATAATAAAATAACATTTCAAAGAAGTTCATAATCTGTGAATGAGTCTATGAAATCTTTGATTTTCTCTCTGTCTCTCTTCTGATTTCAGGTTATCACTATAATGACCTTGTATCCCCACAGTACTTGAATCTGATAGCTAATCTCTCAGGCTGTACAGCCCATCGAAGAGTGAACAACTGCTCAGATATGTGCTTCCACCAGAAGTACAGGACACACGATGGAACCTGCAACAACCTTCAGCATCCCATGTGGGGCGCTTCTCTGACAGCTTTTGAACGTCTGTTAAAGTCAGTATATGAAAACGGATTTAATTTGCCTCGAGGAATTGAACCCAGGAGGCTCGCTAATGGCTACGCGCTCCCAATGCCTCGCTTGGTTTCAACAACTCTGATTGGAACGGAAACAATAACTCCTGATGAGCAGTACACTCACATGCTCATGCAGTGGGGTCAGTTTCTTGACCATGACCTTGACCTCACTGTGGCTGCTCTAAGTGAGGCCAGGTTTTCGGATGGTCAGCATTGCAGTTCAGTTTGTACAAATGATCCTCCATGCTTTTCAATCATGATACCACCAAATGATCCCAGAGTTCGAAACGGTGCACGCTGCATGTTTTTTGTACGCTCCAGTCCGGTTTGTGGAAGCGGCATGACATCTCTCCTGATGAATTCTGTGTACCCACGAGAACAGATCAACCAGCTGACTTCATACATTGATGCGTCCAATGTGTATGGCAGCTCGGACCACGAAGCACTAGAAATCAGAGACTTGGCAAGTCAAAGGGGTCTTCTGAGACAGGGCATTGTACAGAGATCTGGCAAACCCCTTCTTCCATTTGCTACTGGCCCACCAACAGAATGTATGAGAGATGAAAACGAGAGCCCAATTCCCTGCTTTTTAGCTGGTGATCAGCGTTCTAACGAACAACTAGGTCTTACCAGCATCCACACGTTGTGGTTTAGAGAACACAACAGAATTGCCACAGAGCTACTGAAACTCAATCCACACTGGGATGGTGACACAATATATCACGAAACACGCAAAATTGTTGGTGCAGAAATGCAACACATAACATTTAGCCACTGGCTACCTAAGATCTTTGGAGAGGTAGGCATGAAGATGCTTGGCGAATATAAGGGTTATGATCCCAGTGTTAATTCTGGCATAACTAATGAGTTTGCAACTGCCGCTTTTAGGTTTGGTCACACACTCATTAATCCTTTTCTGTATCGACTGGATGAAAACTTTGAACCTATTCCACAAGGCCATCTACCTCTTCATAAGGCATTCTTCTCTCCATTTCGGATTGTAAATGAAGGAGGCATTGATCCACTTCTAAGGGGATTGTTTGGTGTTGCTGGTAAGATGCGTGTCCCATCACAATTACTCAATACAGAATTAACAGAAAGACTCTTCTCCATGGCACGTACTGTGGCTTTAGATCTGGCAGCTATGAATATTCAGAGAGGCAGAGATCATGGAATTCCTCCCTACCATGATTTTAGAGTTTACTGTAATCTTTCTTCAGCTCAGACTTTTGAAGATCTGAAAAATGAAATTAAGAATCCTGAAATCAGGGAGAAACTTAGCAGGTGAGCCTGAGGTGAAGAAAAGCAATCAATTATTTAAATGTGCATGCAAAATTAGTAGTTAAATGTCTTAACTAGGAGAAAATATCTGTTAAGAAAGGAATAAAGGGATTTTTTTTAAGAAACTTCCATCTGTACCAGGAAACACATGTGGAAAATTCCCACATGCAGATCATTTCTCCACTTCTACATCTCTGTGAACAATAAGAAGTCAATATATTCTGTATGTGTCCATGAAATTATTAATTTGAAATATCTGGTTTTATAAATGCTGTTAAATATAAGTGCTGTTTTACTGTAAGGTCATATTAAATGCCAGTCTTATGCGAGTATGTACATGTTTAGTTCCATCCATTCCGTACACTAAAACAAATGGGAATATTGTTCACTGTATTTTCATGTGAACATCCTTCACTGCCAGTAATCTGTTCTTCTTCAGGGCGTCAGTGTTTGAAAACAAGTCTTCAGCTACCTGCCACCCCTAGTTTATCTACACACAATCAAAGACAGCGAATTAGTCTCAGATACAGTAAAAGAAAAAGTGCACAGAGGGGCAGGAAAGAGAAGCTGTTGAAAAAGAAACAGTTCTAAGAAATCAGAAGAAAGCTAGTAGGAGAAAGGAAATTGTAGGGTAGACTTGCAGACCCCCGTGATGTTACTCACATATACAACCTACGTTGCAGGATTTCTTGCATATACACCCACAGCTTGTTCACAAAGTATGTAGCACCATCACTGTCATTTTTACTGTGAATTTTTTATATCTCTTGCCCTTAGTTTTACCACATACTGGTTATTTTTT
Organism: Tetrax tetrax; assembly: GCA_009806455.1. Classification (NCBI taxonomy): domain Eukaryota; kingdom Metazoa; phylum Chordata; class Aves; order Otidiformes; family Otididae; genus Tetrax; species Tetrax tetrax. The sequence continues at coordinate 442,629 of WHYT01017056.1, forward strand.
AAATGTAAAATATTTGATATTAACTAGTTGTGTTTTTCTCTTTATAGATTGTATGGTTCCCCACTGAACATAGACCTATTTCCTGCTCTAATGGTAGAAGACTTGGTTCCAGGGAGCCGACTGGGGCCAACTTTGATGTGTCTATTAACCACACAGTTTAGGCGCATTCGAGATGGAGACAGGTAAATTGATATACCATGGAAACCAAAAGTCATTTTAAATTGAGAATGCTTTGTAACAGTTGCAATGGCTTGTTTCCAAATCAAGCTGCATTTTTTTTTTTCATTTCTGATTTTAATATGTAATTGAAAAGATGAAGAATACAGGCTCTAAACATTGCTGGAAGCTATGATTAATTTATTTTTTAAATCTGTGACTTTTTATGGTGAGTATGTCATACTCAGCTCTGAAAAGCACAGCCAACACAAACAACAAGCTTCCTTTTACCAATATTTGAGTCTTTCTGAAAAATTGATATTATGCATCTCCTTTCATTGGTATTTAATTATTTTATTGACAAAGGAGTTGTGGTGGCTGAGACACTTTCACCATCATTTACTTAAGCATAGGTTGGAAAACTATCACTCTGGGTATATAACCCCTATGCACGTTTCAGCACAAGCAGTCTGTGCACCAAAAGAGTGTTTTATCCCAAAGAACACAATTTGATAATTGTTCTTAAATTACTTTACATGCACATTATAAGCAATTTCTCATTTTCAGTTTCTACAGTACTTGAAATAAGAAAATGGCTATTGCTGTTGTTACAGCAGCCAGATCTCCTTTGCATACTTTCTGCACGCTTGTTTGCAATCTGAAAATGAACGTTTCCCTCATTTTAACATAATTTGTGATGTAGGATCCTGTTTTTTTGCATGGCACTAGGGCAGAAAGACTTATGCTGATTAGTCCCGTCCTAGTGAAAGGAAAACACAGGAGGAATTAGGAAATTAGATTTGATTCATTTTATCTAATGTCATTTGGTTTTGGTTTTGGGGTTTTTTGGGGGGGAAACAAAATTTAGAAACTATAGGAAAACATTGATTATTTAGGAAATGGGATTCTGCTGCCCAAAGAGTACATGTGTTTTGAAGCAACATGCCAGCAAACAGTAAAATATTACTAGACATAACGAAAGCAACTCTTCTTTGAAAAGTCTTTACAATGGGCAGAGGATCAAAGCTGCAACACCATGCAAAACAAATGCCCCTGTGCAGGGAAAAGGAGTGATGTTTGAAGGGAGCCTAACTTCATGTCCAGATGTAAATTTCAGAATCTGTTTTTCTGATCCCAGTACTTGGAAATACATTGTCCACTGTCCAATGCCTTCTGAAAATAATACAATAAGTAGATAAAATAAAATTTGTTGATCATTCGTCTGAGTTTAGTATAAAATTGTCATTGATTTTTTGTAAAGGTTAAAGAGCCTCGTACTTATTTTTGGTTGAAATAGGTGATAAAAAGTATCAATGTAGAATTATAACTTTACAGTTTTGTGAGATGTAAATGATATCACAGTGAGCAATTAATATATGTTAGAACAGTGTAAAATGTTTTCAAATCCGGACAGTAACTTAAAATATTTTATTTTACAAGTGCTGGCTTGCTTTTCACAGTAATTTATTATTTATATTTTCTGTTGATAATAGGCTTTTTAGCACTTTATGTATGAAAAATAAATTATTTGATACCACAGTGTTTCCTGCTTGAATACAATTAATTAACTGATCATGTATTAGTCAGTCCCTGAATTAGTGTAGTCATTAAAATAGTTTTACAGAAAAAATTTCCTTAGTAAATTAAACAATCTCAGTTATCTTGATCATAAACTAAGTATAGATTAACCATTCTTCTCAGCAATTCTATCAAATTTTTTTCATACCCTTAGAAAGTTGCCTGGAGAAAGAAATCTGTGGTAAATTAAGCCTCTACATTAAACGAACCCTAAACTTGGTAGTCTAGTGCTGTTTTAGGTATTGGAATTGGACTAGAAGAGCAGTCAAAGGATTTGCTGAAGACTTGGGCCCTTTCAGTGTCAGCGTGACACCAAGTAGGGCTGAAATAACACCAAGCACTTACGTTCAGGTATCTAGATCTCTCCCTCAGATACAACGTAAATCTGAGAACAGGATTTATAGAATAATTAAATTCAATCTCAATATAGTATTGCAGTATCTCTGGAAAACGGTATGGTTTGTTTTTTTCACTAGCAAACTTGTCTTTTCTGTGAGATTACAGGTTATGGTATGAGAACCCAGGTGTGTTCACACCTGCTCAGCTGACTCAGATCAAGCAGACATCTCTTGCCAGAGTTTTATGTGACAATGGTGACAACATAACCAGGGTACAACATGATGTCTTTAAGGTGGCTGAATTCCCACATGGATATAGTAGCTGTGAAGATATTCCTAAACTAGACCTCAGAATGTGGCAAGATTGCTGTGAAGGTCTGTATATGGGTGGATTTGGGAGTATTAATGTGTGCTTTGTTTAGTGTCAGTTCATTTTATTTTAAGAAGATATTTGACTGTTCAGTTTTTGTTAAGATGTTGCAAACTCAAAGCTGGAGAAGAACATTATTATTTAACTTCCCAACAGAAGAAGAAGAGTGAGGAAGATTATTTATTTATTATTTATTGAAGTGTCTTCTTTGAGATCTTGTCTACTGATCTGACTCTGTACCAAAGGTTGAATTCTGTCTCACTACTGATCAGCTGTGATGCTAAACAATTTCAGATAACCTTTTCGTCTTCATAAATTGCAAGGCTTTAAAGGGGAGAGGTGGAATAATGTTCCTTGCTTATTAGTAAGGGAATAAGATGCAAGGCAGTTACCACAACCCTTGTTAAGTGAGTAATAATTCCAGATTTTATATGAAATATAAACACATTCTAAACATAGCATAGATTTGAACATTGCATGACGTAGGTAACTATTTTCCTGTTTTCTTCCTTTTGTGGATAAATATTCTTGTTCATTGCCATCTCCTTAAAAAGTTAGGACAGTGGGATGATTAGCTTTTCTTCAGAAGTGAACTTTTTTCTCCAGTGTCGTAGGTCAGCCCTGCTTGTAACAAAGCTACGCAGTCTCTCGCTCACTTCCCCCACGCTCTGAGGGAACGAGGGAGAGATAATATAACAAGAAAGGCTCAAGATTTGAGATAAGAACAGGGAAAGATCATTACAGTTAATGTTACAGGCAAAACAGACTCGACTTGGGGAAAACTATTTGTTTATTATTAAAACCAAAGCAGGATAATGTGGAACGAAACAAAACAACTTACCCCCCACCCCTCCCTCTTCCTGGGCTTAGCTTAATTTCAGTTATCTCTACCCGCTTCCCCCTTCCTGAGTGGCACAGAGGGGAAGAGGGAATGGGGGTTCTGGTCAGTTCATCACATGTTGCTTTACACCTCTCCTTCCTCCTCGGGGGAAGAACTCCTCACATTCCTCCTCTGCTCCATTGTGGGGTCCCTCATGCAGGCTACAGACCTTCATGAACTGCTCTGGTGCAGGTCATTTTTCCATGGGGTGCAGTCCCACAGGAACCGACTGTCCCAGTGCAGGCCCTCCACAGGCCACAGCCTCCTTCAGGCATCCGCCTGCCCTGGCGTGGGGTCCTCCACGGGCTGCAGGTGAATCTCTGCTCCTCCGTGGACCTCCATGGGCTGCAGGGGGACAGACAGCCTGCTTCACCATGGGCTGCACCGTGGGCTGCAGGGGAATCTCTGCTGGGAGCAGCATTACTCCTTGCTGACCTTGGCGTCTGCAGCCATTCCTCTCACAGAAAAAATTCTTCACAGTTGGCTCAGGCAGACGACTCTCGGGTTCTCTTCACATCTCCTCTCCACTTCTTGCAGCCGGGCTGGGCTGAGTGAGGCCCAGACGGCCACCTGGCAGGAGGCCAGAAGGTGAGTGCAGAAAGGCCCACAAGGCTCACACCTCCCCCTCTCTACCTCCGCTTCAGCTTCTTCACAGCTCCTTCCTTTTCTTTTGTTTAATTATTTTCCCCCTTCTTAATACATTATTACAGAAGTGTTATCACAGAAGTGTTATCGCGGAACATTCTGTTACCAACTGGCTCAGCCCTGGCCCGTGGCAGGTCCGCTCTAGACTAGACTGAGTCCACTGGACAAAGGGGAACCATCTAGCAGCTTCTTGCAGAACTACCACCATAGCCATCTCCACTAAACAAAACCAGCGCATCCAGAAACAAGGTTTACTTAGCTTCATGAAGCACAGGACACTTAGAATCTCATGTTTCTTGGTAGCCTGTATGTTGACTATGCAGATTTTCTGCATGGACTCTCTTTAGCCATCATCACATCAGACTTCACTGCATCTGTAACAGAGAAGATCCCTTCCCAAGAGAATTTTCTGGAATACACAGACTTGCAGAATGATTTACAGTATCATCAACAACCAAATAGTTCAGAGGACAATGACCTCTCTTTATTGAGATCTCCTTGACAGTGTTATCATTTTCTTTTGACAAAACTCCAATGACGTGCTGTGGCTGAAAAAGTATATTTAGGACTTTTGGGAACTTCTCTGTGGAACTCTGATTTTATAGAAATTGCTGTTAAACAGATTACTAACTGGAAAACACTTGCTCTTATTAGAGAGAGTAATGGTACTATCAGTTGTCAATTATTAAACTCTTATAATTTACCCAGTAAAAACCTAGCCTTCAATACCAGTATCTTGTAGATTTCCTGATGAAAGGTATCTAGATCTTAGAATCTTAGAATAGTTTGGATTAGAAGGATCGTTTAAAGGTCCTCTAGTCCAACCCCCCTGCAAGGACCAGGGACATCTTCAACCAGATCAGGCTGCTGAGAGCCCAGTCCAACCTGGCCTTGAATGTTTCTGGGGATGGAGCATCCACCACCTCTCTGGGCAACCTGTCCCTGTGTTTCACCACCCTAATTGTAAAAAATTTCTTCCTTATATCCAGTCCGAATGTACCTCCCTCTATTTTACAACCATTATCCTTAGTCCTGTCACAATAGGCCCTACTGAACAGTCTCTCCTCGTCTTTCCTGTAACCCTCCTTGAGGTACTGGAAGACTGCTATAAGGAGCCCTGAGCCTTCTCTTCTCCAGGCTGAACAGCCCCAATTCTCTCAGCCTGTCCTCATAGGAGAGTTTCTCCAGCCCTCTCATCATCTTTGTGGCCCTCCTCTGGGCTCCCTCCAACTGGTCCATGTCCTTCTTATGCTGGGGCTTCCGAACTGGACACAGTACTCCAGGTGGGGTCTCACAGGAGCAGAGTAGAGTGGGAGAATCGCCTCCCTTGAGGTGCTTCTTGTGATGCAGCCTAGGATGTGGTTGGCTTTCTGGGCTGCAAGGGTGCATTGCCGGCTCATGTTGAGCTTCTCATCCACCAGTACTCCCAAGTCCTTCTCCTCAGGGCTGTTCTCAATCTGTTTTCTGCCCAGCCTGTATTTTTGCCTGGGATTGCCACAACCCATGTGCAGGACCTTGCACTTGGTCTGGTTGAACTTCATGAGGTTTGCATGAGCCTACCTCTCCAGCCTGTCAAGGAGCCTCTGGATGGCATCCCTTCCCTTTAGTATGTTGACTGTGCCACACAGCTTGGTGTCGTTGATGAACTTGCTGAGGATGTACTCTATCCCACCGTCCATGTCGCCCACAAAGATGTTATACAGGGCTGGTCCCCCGAGGAACACCACTTGTCACCAGTCGCCACTTGGACATTCAGGCATTGATCACAACTCTTTTGAGTGCAGCCATCCAGCCAATTCCTTATCCACCAAGTGGTACATCCATCAAATCCATGCCTCTCCAGTTTAGAGAGAAGGATGTCATGCGGGACAGTGTCAAATGTCTCGCACAAATCCAGGTAGATGAGATCAGTTGCTCATCCCTCGTCCACTGATGCTGTAACCCCGTCATAGAAGGCCACCAGATTAATCAGGCATGATCTGCCCATAGTGAAGCTGTGTTGGCTGTCACCAGTCACCTCCTTATATTCCATGTGCCTTAGCATGGTTTCCAGAAGCATCTACTCCATGACCTTGCCAGGCACAGAGGTGAGACTCACCAGCCTGTAGTTCCCCACGTCTTCCTTGTTTCCCTTTTTAAAAATAGGGGTTATATTTCCTTTTTTTCCAGTTGGCAGGAACTTCACTACCATGACTTCTCAAATACAATGGATAGTGGCTTGGCAACTTCATCCACCAGTTTTCTCAGGACCCACAGATACATCTCATCAGGTCCCATGGACTTGTGCACCTTCAGATTCCTTAAATGGTCTCGGACCTGTTCTACAGTGGGCAGTTCTTCATTCTCCCATTCCCTGCTTTTGACTTCTACAACTTTGGCGCTGTGGCTAGAGCCCTTGCTGGTGAGGATGGAGGCAAAAAAGACATTGAGTATCTCAGGTGTCTCCTCCCAGAGAGGGCCCACATTCTTCCTGGTCTTTCTTTTGTCCCCAGCATTCCTAAAGAAGCTTTTCTTTTTGCCCTTGATGTCCCAGGCCATATTTAATTCTGTCAGGGTTTAGCCTTCCTAACCTGATCCCTGGTTGCTCGGACAATCTCTCTGTAATCATCCAGGCTACTTATCCTTGCTTCCACCCTCTGTAGGCTTCCTTTTTGTTTTTCAGTTGATCCAGGAGCTCCTTGTTCATCCATGCAGGCCATCTGGCGTTTTTGCCTGACTTCCTCTTTGCTGGGATGCATAGCTCCTGAGCTTGGAAGAGGTACTTCTTGAATATTAACCAACTTTCTTGGGCCCCTCTTCCCTCTGGGGCTTTTTCCCATGGTACTTTGTCCAGCAGATCCCTGAAGAGGCCAAAATCTGCTCTTCTGAAGTCCAGGGGAAAGAACTCGATGCACGCCCTCCTCGCTCCCCTAAGGATCTTGATCTCCAACCATCTCATGGTTCCTGCAGTCAAGGCTGCCCCTGAGCTCTACATACGCATGAATAAAGAACCACTGGATTTTATTTCTTAGAGAGAGGTCACACTCTTCCTTTAGTGTCCACTTAACTTTTGGTAAGATATAATTGTTCTCAATGACAGAGAGTCCTTTGGTGATATAGCTCAGAATTTAAGGCCGTAGGTAAAGTGTAAACTGATGGATGATGTACCTTCAACCTGGTACAGATACAGTAAATACTGAGAAATGGCTCTAACTAGTGTGACTTTACCATGAGAACAAACTCAGGTATCATTAAAAATTGAAAAAAAACTAGATAGAGATTTGCCATTCAAAGACATTACACAATTTGACTTTTAAACTGATTACTGTATTGTCTTTTCCAGTAAACAACTCTGTAAATAATAAATCATCATCTAAGAAACTTCTTCCTTAGAAGACTTGGCTCAAAATATCAGTTATTTGTGTGAGACTAGGAGAAAGAAATACTTTAGATCTCAATGAAATCTTGTACAATTTCACCCAGATATAATTTCATTCAGGTCTTACTCTAAGTTTTACCAGGGATTTCTTTTTTGTTTATTCAAAGTTTTAAAACTGTATTTACTAGGTTTGCCATTCCCAAGTAGATTATAATAGCCTATGAAAATCTAGATATGGTTGACACATTGTAATTTTAGTGCAAAGTCTTCCAGAATCTTTTCTAACTAACCCTGACATATGCCAGAAGCATTGAGAGAAAATTAATTATCACTCTTCAAATGCTTTACCATAAGCAAATCAATAATTTCCTACCAGTTCAGGTGAAATTCACTTTGCCATGGTTCATGCAACTTGGCAGACAGTTTCACAGATACTTTAATTGTATCGATTTGGAAAAATTGTAAAGCTATTCTGAGAAATTATGTGTTGATTCTCTAAATGTTATGTTATCACTGAGCCTTCTAGAGCAGATGTTATCTTTGGGAAGTCTTTAGAGTATTCAGCCTTTCAACAGCCTAGCTTATATTTTCATTCAAGAATTTTACTACCAGAGAGTACTACCGGATGCAGTACAGTTAGACAACTGCCAAGCAAAAGAAAGGGTGAATAACTAAGGTTCTTTTTAAAAAATTGCCTATCTGCATCTCCTTCTTCTGAACTCTTTTGAAATCTATGCAGAGGTTAGTGAAGAAAAAATGAAGTATGCATGGCTCGAACTGCTTTCTTGCATGGATGAAGGGATGTGATGTTTTCTGTGGGAATTCAAGGTTAAGCAATTAATTTTAAAAATTTCTTTCATTCTGTGGCACTGGGGACTCACTGTTACTCTGAAGTGGGAGGCATACACAGCATATATTCAAGAACAGCATTTAAGTTAAATAAATTTACCTTAAGTTAATACATGAAGTTTGTTTTTTCCTTTGAATTTATATTTGTTGTTTGTTTATTTCGAAGGAAAAAAAAATAACAGTCTTGACATTTAAAATACTTCTGATTTTTTTTATAAATAAATCCTTCTCAGTTAAAATTTAGAATACAGAATCCTGTTCATTTCACTTTCTGTATCTTTAATAAGTGACCATATGTTCAGACATTTTTTTTTTTTTTTTCTAAATAGTCCTGTTTAATTTTTCTGCTGAGGAGGTTGGATTTGCTTTGGTTTGGTGTTAAGAACCTAATGGTTCTCCTTTATCATCCTTAGGGCTGTCCAAAACCTGTTCAGATCACAAAAACAGGATATGTTTTAAAATGTCTTTAAATGGCTATCATTAGCCATATATTAACAATTTATATTGTCATGTTCTGTAAGTTATCTGCATATTTGCTTTCTCAGTGATGTCTGTGCATTTTTGGTAGCATCAGTCTCAGAGCTTCCAGGTCAACTACAGAGAACATGTTTATTATTAGAATTCTCAAATATGTCAACTGGGAGATGACAGTCTAAGTTGTCACTTTATCTTCTACCTTCTATGCCATTATTTTTGTCCAGATGTTTAAATAATGTTTATGCAAAATGCATCTGTGCCAATCTGAGCAGATTACTTTTGGACTTCAAACCAACATATTATGTTTTTTTTCTGATATTTCATTTATCGTTTGCTATAAATTCTTATTCAGCAGAAGAAATTAAGAGGTGCAGTGTAATGTGAAGGGATGTGGCCTATTTAGCAGTAACAAAACCAGTATTTTGAGTTAGGACTTCATTGGAGGTGAAAAGTCTTTTTCCTATGTTGTGTAATTTTTAAGTAGCTCCTTTGTGAAAACATCTACTCAAAAAAATCTTTTGACATTTCAGACTTTTTAAGTGTTTCTCCTCCCCCTTACTGCTCCCATTGGCACAACTAGCAGTTTTTAAATACATAGAAATTCTTACAGGAACAGCAACTTAATAGATTACATTACATCTCAGAAAACTGAAGTATAATCAAACAAATAGAAACAATAGTTCCATTATATGTGCTTTTCTTCACATTCCTGTAGTCTCTCAGGTTGTTAATTCTTCTTGACCTAGATTTTGAGAGGCAATTGCGAATTAAGAGTGCTCAATACTTCTAAATGTCAGGATTTTTTTTCTATCCAATTTACATTATAGGTATATCTTTAAAACCTTGTGGGAAATAGAATCATAGACTCACTTAGGTTGGAAAAGACCTTTAAGATCATCGAGTCCAACTGTAAATCTAACACTGCCAAGTTCCACTAAACTATGTCCCTAAATGCCACATCTGCACGTCTTTTAAATACCTCCAGGGATGGTGACTCAACCACTTCCCTGGGCAGCCTGTTCCAATGCTTGACAACACTTTTGGTGAAGAAATTTTTCCTAATATCCAATCTAAACCTGCCATGCCGCAACTTGAGGCCACTTCCTCTTGTCCTATCACTAGTTACCCGGGAAAAGACCCTTTCAGGGGTCTTTCAGAGCCCTTTCAGAATTATAAGGTCTCCCCTCAGCCTCCTCTTCTCCAGACTAAACAATCCCAGTTCCCTCAGACGCTCATCATAATACTTGTGCTCCAGACCCCTCACCAGCTTCATCGCCCTTCTCTGGACACACTCCAGCAACTCAGTGTCCTTCTTGTAGTGAGGGGCCCAAAACTGCACACAGTATTCAAGGTGCAGCTTCACCAGTGCCGAGTAGAGGGGAACAATCACTTCCCTACTGCTGGCCACACTGTTCCTGATACAAGCCAGGATGCTGTTGGCTGCCTTGGCCACCTGGGCACACTGCTGGTTCATGTTCAGATGGCTGTCCACCAGCACTCCCAGGTCCTTTTCCACCAGGCAGCTTTCCAAGAACTCTTCCCCAAGCCTGTAGTGTTGCATGGGGTTGTTGTGACCCAAGTGCAGGACCCGGCACTTAGAGGATTTTCTGAAGATGTGAACATGGCTTCAATATACAAATGGATTATCTTGATACTTGTAGTGTAACGTAGATTCTAGAAGAAATCATTGTCCATAGAGAAAAAGAATTACTAAGTTACTCTTAAACATTTTGTACAGAAAATTAATTGGACTGGGTATAGCTAATTTGGGAAATCTTAAAAAAGCTGAAAAAACCAGAAGTTTAGGCTCAGTTTTCTGATTTACTGAAACTGCTAAAGTATTCTTCATATAAAAAGAAAGATATAAACTTCTTGGTTTAGGCTTTCTGAAGGCTAGAGCAGAGCATTCTGTCTTGCACCTTTAAGCAGTGACAATCCTCTTCCTTGTACCTGAAACTGAAACCAAGAACGAGAGTTGTTCATTTGCCAAGTTGAGTTATTTGAGTCTTTAAAAGCTACAGAAATGTCAGGTCTGTGTACTTGAAGCTGCCACTGAACATATGGTTCTCATATTTACCAGTAAAAGGCGATAAAAAACCTTCCCAGGATTTCAGAGCTTTGTTTCTGAAAACCAGCCTAGGAATAAAAAAACAATGGGCCATTGTGCTATTGTACCAGAAAAAAAAAAAAAAATCTATATTATGTTAGATGACCTTAGCAGTTATTAAACAAAAGAGGACAGCAGAAACCTTTCACAAATAGCTTCTAAGAGAAACTAAAATTTCTGTGACACTCAGGAAAACTTTAAGCAACAGATTGCTTTAAGAAAAAAATTCCTCTGACTAAAACTAGTTTTTTCTCCAGTGGCCCTTCAGAGTGTGACCCCTTTTCTCACCATACTAAATATAGAAGTGTCTAAGGGTGATCAAAAATGCCTTCATACCAAGCGTCTTACAGACACAGTGGTCTGTTCCCATCTGAAAGATCTTAGCTTCTGAGAGGGCAACAAGAAGATTGTGTGAGAAACAGCAGAACACACAAGAAGAATGAACAATATGTTGGCGGTAAATATAATCTAGTTCTTTGGTAGTGCTCTTGTTACAGGAGGAAGGTAATACATTTACTCAAAAATGGACAAGCTGCAAAGAAATAAAAGGAGAACTGTGTGAATGAATTGTGTTCAAGAATGATCTGTAGGTATTGGTTTTGAACTGAAAATCAATCAGGACTTTTTTTTTTTTGTCAGTCTTTTTTGTTCTTATTATCTTAATTGCTATTAAGCCATGGCCAGACTAAATTTTTCCTAACAGGGAAATTGTAATAGCCTAATTTAAGTAAAAGTTCAATACAATTAAAAGTAGTTCAAGATACTTATTTTTGCATAATCACAGAGCAACAATGGTATTTGTTCAATTTATGTGAAACAAGAACTTTACATCTGTTTCTCAAGTTGTGCAGTTCAACAGTGTTTTTTCTTGACTTGAAACTTGTGCAATAATTAGTGTAAATACTTTCAGTATTTGATCTAGCTAGTGCTAAGTTCCAGAAAAATACTTTATAAAATTATATTGACTTTCTGAATAAATTTGTTCTGGTGCAAGTTAAGACAGATATTAGGGAAAATGACTTCTTCCCCTGTACAGTTACTTTCATGGCTTATTCTGCTAATACCAGGCTTAGCTGGGATATGTCCATGGGATTCTGTTTTTCCTCTTTCCCTTCTGTTTTCTTAGCAGACTCTCTGCTTCTAAGAGTTGAACATGCTGTTGGTTCCCGCTGCAGCTTGGCCCATTATAACTTTTTGTTTTAAAGCTTCTGTGAACAGAAATGAGAAAACTTCTGTTTTCTCATTGTCTCTTCTCCAAAGTAATGTTCCAGTTTTGTTTTGTTTTTCTTTTCTTTTTTAAATGGGACTCCTTCCAAATACTAACTGTGTTTGGAAGGCTAAATAAAGTGAACTGAAGGAAAGACATACTTCGTCCTGTGAAGACATCCTCTTAGGATCTTAGGAGAAGATTTCTCTCATGATTATTCTCAGGCTTGAGATTTTCACTTTACGGTGGAGTCTTAGGGTCTAAGTGACTGGTGATACCTTCAAATCCCTCAAATTTGCAGATAGGGCTGGTCAACCAGTAAAGTGTGTTTGCAAATGTTCTCCAAGATTTAATTAAAAATTTTCTTTCAAATGACAATAAGCCAATAATAACAAATAATAATGCCTGGAATAGATAAGGAAGCAACAGGCAGGTTTTTTTTCTATCATGTTTTTTCTCCATATGTAACTACTCCATTCTAAAGCAGAAAATAATTAAAAGTCAAGAGAATCAAAATTCCAGAACTGAAAAGAATAAAGTAGCACTGATATATTTATTAAATAATCATTATTCCTTCATTTCCTACCAAAAAAAAATTGGTCTGTGAGTAATCAAATTCTCTGCATTCAGCTGGCTTAAATGTTGTATCGCTGAGACATATTCAGTTGCCATCAAACTGGTTCCAGAGGGATCAGACTGAATACGTGAATTGCCTTTGCCAATTCAGAAGATACTGTAAAACCATAATAGTAGTATAACTGTTGAATTATACTGTAGTTTATAAGTGTAAATTCTTGTCTAATTTCAGACTGTAGAACTAGAGGACAGTTTAATGCATTTTCATATCACTTTCGGGGAAGACGTTCTCTTGATTACAGCTTTCAGGAGGACAAGCCCTTGAAGAAAATGAAAATGTCCAAAACAGTAAGGTAAGATTTACTTTTTTTTTTTTAAAAGAAGTATGAAAAAAACATTTGTTTTCAAAATGAAATGAAATTGAATGATTTCTTTGTAAGAGCGTACCACTTTTTTCCAGTGTCTGCTTTCTCAAGTTTATGATTGATGTATGTCATTCTGACACCTCTGCGTATCTGCTAATTGCTTCGTTTTCAAGCTCAAATTTGTGTAAGACTCTTTGTGAGCGACACAGTATAGTGCTTTTGTTCTTCCTGTGCTTTTGATGAAAAAACTCGGTAATGAAGTGTAATTTGGGGGATTTGGAATCCCACAATCCTACTGTGCCTGCAGTAACCAAACTAAATTATTTCCTTTCCTCCTTGGAGCTACCAGGACCTCCTGCAGAAATAGGAGGAAACCAAGCGTTGATAACACTACTAGCATAAAAATTTGTGATAATGGTAGGGATTGCTTCTAGTGCCAAAATACTCAGAGCAGAAATGGAAGAGTGCTACAGACAATGTTGTTTATAAATCCTCAAAACACTGTAGCAAGGAAGTGAGTCACAATATCAGTCACAAATAATCAACTGCACAAGGTCCCTGCAATTTCCAGGGAATCAAAACTTACCTATGAATTAGTGAAATGAAATGAGTTCTGCTCAGACCAGACATTTTTTTTTGTGAAGATCCTTCATGAGCGACTTTGAGACTCTCTTGAATTATAGCTCTTTCCATATGGCATGTGTTATTTTAGCAAATAAAATTATCTACTTGACTGAGATGACAAGGCAGAGTCTACCCACTCTGGCAAGGAAAGCAGCTAGAAAGATAAGCAGACAGCAGTTTCAAATACTTATATGAATATTACAGCACTGAAGAAACACCACCATTAATTACATTTTACTTAACAGAGAGGAAGCTGTCCTGAAGTAACAGAGCCTTTAGGTGTTGAGGATTTTAGACAAGAGAAGACAGCAGCTAAGTATAAGCTTACTTATAGATGATAGAAAGAGAAAGATTCCGTTGAAGGAATCTGTGAAAAAGGATGTTTCGTCCATCATTGCAAGTGAACTGTTAGAAGGTTTTAAATTTAGAAAACAGCAATTCATTTTTTAAAGTTGCTAGTCCCATAATTCTAAAACAGTGGAAGAGTTAAACTAAATTAAAGTGAAAGCAAGAAAAAATAAAGACTTTTATCTAAGAAGCAGCTTGTTTTCATTAACTTGCAGTTTAACTGTGTTTCACAAATGAAACTCAAAAATTACAACAGTCCAATTCCTAATTAGGACTACAAACCAGTAAATTTACAATACTTTATTTATAGCATAAATAAAGCTAAAGCAAGTTCAGTCCTTTAACATTCTCATCAGTTCTCATGCTCATTGTTGTATTTAAATTGCATTTGTGGTGAAAAGATCTTTTTTTCCTTTTTAATAACTTGAGCAGGTGGGGAAGATTAAACTTTTTGTTATATAATAGCAGCTGGTTTACTTGAATTTTGGCATGTTATGTTGTTTAGAGTTCTTTTTCTTTAATTTAAATGAAAAGCTATGGGAAACTAAGTAGCTTGAACACCTGCCAATAAGTGCTGTTTTAATTTCTACAGAAAGATTATAAATCATTAGCCCTATTATATGAGAGAGGATTTCTTTGCCAGTTTATTCTTTGGGTATCCCTTAGCTCTGGAGAAACATGCTTGTATGGATTTAAGGATCTTAATTTAATAAGTGACTTAATAATTAGTGTTATCCTTGTTTCTGAATATGTAGTTTCTTAAATAGTGCCAAATAATATGTTATAAGTTATGGGCAGTTCCTTTGATAACTGTTTCCCATCAACAAATCGAATTGATTAACACAATTTAGTGGTGTACATCTCTTATCAGATATGAGCTGGAAAGTGCTACAGACAAAAGACTCTAGATTTTGTGTACGATAATCAGTATTGATTTCAAATGTTAGTTAAAATGGGACACAGGAATATGTTAATATCTAAAAGTACTTCTCATTTATTTATGAAAACCAATCTTTTCCTTTTTAAAGTAATGTTTTTTTAAATACATGTAAGTGTATTAAGTGCATATAGAGGGAGCAACTGAATCTGAATGCGAAATGTTAATTTCGTGTTTGAAAGTAACACTTTTTAAGATTCTCACTTTTGTCTGCTTTCATATTGGAGGCTCAAGAGATTTCCAGTGAATTTAAGGTGATGCTGTACATTGTCACTGATGACAACTTTGTCTGTCCCCCTGCATGAAATACATACATTATTTTTCTAAGTAGGAGAAATTACAACCCTCTAGTGATATTTACAGTAATCCACAGCTCACCTGACTTGAGTCTGTCTTCAGCACCAGTGGGTCTCCTCTGCTGTTGTGGTTCATACAGTTTCTACATTTGTTGATTGCTCTTCTTTTATATTTTTTTACTAAGTGTTCTAAAACACCTAGCCAAATGAAAATGAGTTAGATGAATATCCTGACTTGGCATTCATTTGTTGCAGTTCTTTGAAACAGAGTAAATATTTTCGTAATGCCACATCAGCATCTAATGAAAACACAAACATGCCTGCAGTGAATGACTTCAAAGAATTTGTTTTGGAAATGCAAAAAACTATTTCAAGTCTCAGAAACCAGGTAAGGTGCTATCATGACTAGTTTCTAATTGTAGATTTAATTTATAATGTTTTCCTAATATCACTCCTCTTATGTTTTTAATATTTAGACGTCCATTACAGCCAAAACCCACCACATAGTATCTCAAACAAAACCCAGCACAGAACATGGTGTGTTATTATTCTTTATTTCTATGTTCTTTTGAAATCACACTGAAACATTCTACAATTAGACCCTCTTGAATTTTCAACCCGAAGCCTTGTATACCATCATATACTAAACATGGGATTAGTCTTTCTCTAAAAATTTATCAGTAGAGTTAATAAAATATTTTTTTCCTATCTGAAATTTATAGAATCTGTGTAAAACTATTATTAAAATGAGACTTCATAAGCAGTAATATGCCAGACTACAGCTGTAAACATGGTTAAGATCTAGATTGCTTAGAAAAGACTTTTACAATGTGGCATAAATAAACTCTTTATTCAGAATAACTCAGCCATAGAGGAATTCAGTTTTAAAAATGTATACCATCTAGGACAGACAAATCCAAAGTAGGCCAGAATGTTTGCCTAGAATAAATAAGTTCATCCAGAGTAGCATTTCCATGTCATTTATAAATACAAATAATGTACTTATTTGTATAGTAACTCGATTTCATCTTTGATGGCATTATTTAATCATTGTTGTACTCATCTTCAGTGCTCCCATTTTGACAGTGGAAATGCTATGTTAAGTTAAGACTTACTACATTTCAGTCAGTTCTTCTATCTTTTTTGGATGTAAAAAAGACTGAAGGATTGTTAAAAATTGTGCTTTTCTAGTTGCTGTTTCCGAGAAGCACATAATCAGCAAGATAAATTAATTATATAACCCCCTTTTTTTTTCATTATTAAAGAAAATGTTGAGAGAGTAAAAAATCCAAGCAAACATTTTTAATATATTTTTTTTTATTTCACCTCCTTTTCATTTAGACATTTTTAAAACTTTAGATTTTTCCTTCCATATATGTCACCTGTAGTTTGCTTCTTTTTGTATGCTCTAATTATATATTCCAATGGTAGGAAAGATGTATCTTCTGTTAGTTTTCTTTTGAAGGGCTGTTTCTGTACATATTATGTTTCCAATCTTTTAGCATTATGAAAACTAAGTAGTGAGAAGAAAACCCAGACAAGTATTATCATGGATTATGTATGTAAGAGAAAAGACAGAATATCTGCACAAAAATATTTTTTTTTGTATTCAGTTATTAACTTTTTAAAATGTTTTCAGATTAAAAAACTTGAATCACGCCTCAGTAAAACTGATTGCACTGATGAAAAGGGTAAATCATATTCCAGCAATGAAACCTGGAAAAGGGACCCTTGTACTGTGTGTGAATGCAAAGTAAGTATGTGGAAATCCATTTTGAGGTATAAATTACATTAGGCTCTGCTTCTAAAACAGCAGTTCCAGTTTTGTGCCTGCTAATTTCTGGTTAATAGTTGCTAATTGTTTTTTTATGGATCTTCAGTTATTTGGTGCAAAAAATTATATTGTTCTGATATCCCTGCCCTTGACACTGGTTTTCAATCCAGGCGTTACATACTTTTATTATATTTCCATTTTCATTGATGTATAGCTGTACTAGCAGAATTAACTGCAAAGTGAAAGACTTTTTGAAGAAGTCTGCTGAAGTGCACAAAAATCAATAAGAGCTCATCTACCTTAGTACTAGATTTTAATTTTATTTTATCATGGTGAAATTTTTTAAAAAGTAGTAAAAGAAATACATCAATGCTTGGTATCCCAGAGTTTCATGCCTGAACACTAGATAAAATGGTATGCTGCTCCATTAAAGATGGTATAATGCAAAGAGCCTTCTCACTGTAAGTTTATGCTGAAATACTGTATGGAGTTAATCATAGTAGCTAAGATCTGAGAGAGAATGAATGAGAACATGTTATTCAATAGACGAAAATATGAAAAATGTGTTTCTTGTTTGGAACATGTAGCTAAGTATGTTCTGGTTTTGTTACGTTTTTCCTGACACAGGTTGGTCAGATTACCTGTTTTGTAGAATCATGCCCGCCAGCTGACTGCGAAGCACCTGTGAAGGTTAAAGGAGATTGCTGTCCAGTGTGCTTAAAACAAAGTATTAATAAAAAGAAGCCATAAGTCTGCTTTTTAAGAATTTAGGGTGCATACTCCTCAGATCATATCAATGCCTGCTGATGGCAAAACCAGGTAACTACAGTCTTAACAGCAGCAAGAAATCAAGATTTACATTATTCTAATGGTGCTGTAACAGTATACCATAATGTATAATTTCATTTTCTGCTCATGAAGGTAATCACAATGCAAAAATTAACGAAAGGGAAATTAGCAAACAGGTCAAAGTTAATTGTGTGTTAAACTTCTCAGGTTAGACAAACTCAAACTGGTGCTACTTTAAAAGAACACTGTCAGGTAATTTTAGGTACCCAAAATGACTGGGCTTAAGACTTAGTCTAAAATTAACACTTTGTTTCCTATCTTTATTTAGCAACATTAAAAGTTTGCTATCCGTTTTCAGTACCAGTCTGACGTGATGTTTAGCTCTTTGTTATTATTTAGTAAATACAGGGAAAAGGAAAACACAAGGTCACTGTGCCCAAAACAATGCCATAAAGGGCCAGTGTCTGCAAACACATATGTGTGGAAATTCTTTTGAATCACACTATCATTTCTGCATCTACACCAGTAAGGAAATAAAGAAAACTACGTCACACCTTTCAACATCCTTTCATTAATTCAAGGAGCAAAATTAATAAAAATTTTCAAATCAAAAAAGCTAGAATTAGTAAGGAAATATAAATAAATGTAATTGGAAGAAAAAAACAACTGAATGTGTATTACAGGTGTAATTGACAGTGTTCCTCATTCTAGGAAAACATACATGACAGTAGCATTCAATCTTAAAATGAACATAATCCTTTTTGTCAAAACATATGTAATTGCTTTGCAACTCTTTTTTTTGTTTCATTTATTTTAAATCCTTGTAACGTGACCATCCAGTCCAGTTCTAAAGCATGCTTCTCTTGATCTCCGATCAGCTCATGTATTTGTATGGCCCTGTTTTGAAAATGTGAGAAGATGTCACATGCCATTTTGTATTCAAAGATTCCTACTGATTCATTGTGCATATTGTCAATAGACATATGTTCCTGATTATATTGTGGCACTGTTTGTTGAAAAAAAGAACAATCAAAATCAAGCATCATGATTAATTGTGGATTGACTACTTTTTCTGACAAGGTATTGATTTTTTTAGTTTTTTCCAGTTTCATCTAATGCATATATATTTTTACCTCAATATTTTTATCATTTGTGTTAAAATGATCTGCCAATGGACTTTATTTCCCATTTAATAAATGTTTAACGTTATAGAGTATATGTCTAGCATTTCAGAGTTGTGTACTTTTTAGAATACAAACTGCATATTTTTTACCAATAATTATATTCAGTGAAGGACAACTATCATACCTCATTTTACAGCTTTTTTGTGTTTATTCAGTATTGCTTCTCTCCCTGAACACTTAATATGTTAGAATTTATGGCTCTGTCCTTAAGTTCTGAGTCAGGACTAACTAGAACCAGAGCTCTTCTTTAGTTACAAAGTTCACTGACTTCTCAGTTTACTGTTCAAATTTAAGGAATGGAGACTTGGGTATCAAAGAAATCTGCACAAAATTAAGCATTCTCATCTTAAACATTTCAGATTATGCAAACAGACTGAATACTTAATAATTGCATGGTAGATCATATACCTGTCTAATAACTAACCTAGCAGAGCAATATGAGTTCCACCATAAAATTTTAGCACATAATTTCTCTGATTACTAATATTAATAATTTCTAATTTGATAAATTGATACCGTGACACACATTCAAACTTCTGTGTATCTTTAAAGCTTACTACAGAAACTTGTTTTATACTATGGTAGGAGCAATATGTACGTGAGTGGTGTCTTAAAGGTGTGTGGTAGAGATACACATGGAACTACAATTTATATTTTTAAGAATATTTTAATTGATTTTATATACAATGTTTTGACTTATGTAATTTTCTATGCTAATACTTTTAGAAATTGTGCGTGGCGAGCATGTTTGAGTATCATATGGCTCCTACAGGCTGTCATTCCTGTATTTCTTTGATACTCTGGTATTTTGTTGACTTTTGTTGAGAGTCCAAACCACATGTCTCGTCCTGTAATTCCAACTCAGATGGAACTCCTATTGACCTATAGCAGGAATTCCTCAAAGAGGAAGGATTGCGGAGCTAAACCAAATATAATTTAACTGTCTAAACAGTTAAATAAGGCAGTAATGTATCCACCTGGTTACTACTTGCATTCTTTTATTCCAATTTTATATTAAATAAACTTTCTCAAGATTTCCGCTTATAGGAGAAGAGAGTTTCCATTTATACATTATAAAATAGTACCTTATATCTGATTGTTCCTTTTCTTCAGCCTCCAGAGTAAAATGGGAGGTTTTCTTCATTGTTCACTGTTTATTCTTATGGTATATAAAATGGGCTTAGGAGTCTGGGTATGCTTAAACAAGTGTAATATTGAGTTATTTTCTGCCATCCATCTGATTATAAGCCATTCAGGAAAAAAACAGGTCTTTATCCACAGTTTAAAATGTAATCAGTCGTGGGTTGTACTAATTCAGTTTTATTGCAGTGTCTGCAGAATCAGCATTGATTTTAACATTTCTGAAACAGTGGCCAATGGCTAGATGACCATTTCCTCAGTATCCACTGTGAGAATATTGCTGTAATATGTTGCAAACTTTATATATTTATTTTCTTTTTTAATGTTACCTAAAACAAAGTCTTTGTTGTTTTTATTTTAATCAGTAAATTTACCAAAGAACTGTTTGCACTGTATAATGAATGCTTTTCAGTTAAAATAAAATGGGCCACATTTCCAAGTAAATTACAAGTGATTTCTTCTCAATAAATTTATTGGTTAGGTTATTTGCCGAAGATTTCAGTGTGTAGGCTTTTAGCAAAGATTCATGTTACTTATGCAGGATTGTCACAATCAAGACTCCATTTCTGAAAACTAAACAATGAGCTAATGAATCACATAGATTCAGTAGCATCTTTAATATTATGATGCATAGGATTTAAGTATTCACTGTTTTCTTCTAGATGATGGGAAAAAAATACACATGGACTCAGGTTATTTTAAAATATATTTCTTTCTTAGCACAAATGTGTATTTGAAAACTCTTCATGTTGAACATTTTTTATCCCAAGTTTTGTGAGAATGTCATTATACTTACACTCAGCCTGTTCTTACACAGTTTCTTCACTTCCTCACATCTTCAAATAGATCCAGTCATGAGTTGCCTTCCAATGCACTTAATTCTACATTTATTCTTT
Organism: Tetrax tetrax; assembly: GCA_009806455.1. Classification (NCBI taxonomy): domain Eukaryota; kingdom Metazoa; phylum Chordata; class Aves; order Otidiformes; family Otididae; genus Tetrax; species Tetrax tetrax. Next base: position 463,523 of record WHYT01017056.1, read on the forward strand.
ATTCACATCATTTCACAAATGGACATCGAGGTTCATGCAATCTCAGCTCAAAATGAGTCTCCTGTGCAAAAGAGATCCTCTTATTTACCTCATTTTGTTTCCCCATCATAGGATATGAATTACTGCTGATTTACTCTCATCCTTTGGTGAGGTGTTAGGATCTCTAGGGCACTGGGTCAGTTCCTTGGTTAGATCCACCTGAGATTCATCTGTTTCTTCATGACTTCATACAGTAAAGCATTTTGTGATATAATATTATCCTTATTAAAACTAATAAGAACCAATAAATTACTCAACATGTAATAAATTACTGGATACTAATACCATCCTAATCCGCTTTGCATTATGTTGTACCTAATCAGGAGATTGTACTGAGTCATTAAAAGGCAGTGTTGTCTGCTGATACTGTATTTTAAAGCAGACATCCTAGCAATAACAGACTGTTATTTTGCAATTACCCTGGCTACTTAGCTTCCTTTTTTCACACTTAGCCTGCTGTGACATGGCAAGGAAACCTCTGCACCTCCAACATACTTTTCTTTTTGTTTTCCCCCAACATGTTTGCTGTCCCCTGGCAGTGTGATGAATGGTCCTTTCTCTGCGCTTTCGCATTCCAGCCTGGTAACAGAGGGAGCAAAGTACAGATCAGATATGTCTTAAGTTACAAGATCTGGCCAGCTGTGTTTAGCTGAAGAGCTATGAACTGAATATCTCTGTTTCGATTCAGAAATAGAACAGAACAGCAATTCCTGTGATAAAGGAATAAACTTAATTGTTGCATTTAGTAAAGATGTTTGTGTCTGCTTGATGCCTCCCTCAGTGATATGACTTTACATTCCCACAAGTCACATGCTTTAAAAATGTTGCTGTGTTGCCAAAATAAATCCCATTACCTACTTCTATCTTTATGAGATGTTGTGTGTTGTTAACCTGGCTTGCAGCCACTCCAAGGATCAGCGCACTAAAGTGCTTCATGTCTCTTTTCATAGATATTAGCATTAAAAAAGTACCCAGAGGGAAAAAAGTAATCAGGAATTGTCTGAGAAAGGAAAAGAAACTGTTACTTTGTTTTGGTGGGGAGGAAAAAAAGAAAGATTTCATCAAGTACTCTGATTTTTTTCAGGCGGAATGCAACATTTCATCAGGAATATAGGAACTGATTAAATATACCAAAGCAACACATATATTAGATTGCAACAGAGAGTCCCCAGGCACTGGGAATCAGTTTCACCATTTATTGGACCAGCTACTAGAGTGGTAGTGAGGCAGGTTATTAGTCCCTTAGCTCCACTCTGAGTCATTGCCTCTCTTTCAGTGAAGATCACCTTTTCTTTTTTTTTCTCCTCCATGCTTTCACAGCTCAGGGACTTAAATATGAACTCAAGACTACAAGCCAAAACGTTTACTCGGGCAAATCATTAGCCTGACCCCTCAGAACAGCAGGTCCTAGCTAGTGAACGAGGACTTAGAGGCCTGAATGGAACGCTTTAGTGGAAGATTCACAGTTATCCAGTTAGAAATGTTAGCCAAAGGGGCATTCTGGGTTTCCTATCCTTTTCCCATGCCTAAGTGCTAGATTTGTCACTGTTAGAGATTTCCATAATATGGGTTTCACAGTTCTGAGGAACTCTGCAAGGAGACGCCAAGCTGAGGGCTTGCTGTCTCCTAAGTCACCCTCACTGTACAAAGCCATCTTCTTGCCATGGGAGGCAAGTGTGACAGCTTCCATACATAGGGAACCATTCCAGTTACTGAAGGAATAGTCAAGCTGTTTTGATCAAGGATTTTCTCTCCCTCTGGGTGAAATTGAGTTATTTTGCAACCTACGCTATTATTTAAAACCTCAAATGCTGTAACAGAAAATAAAGACTTTTTTTTTTTTTAACGAAGCTTTGTAGAAAGGGCCTTCTTGAATGCAGTACAGCAGACTGGAGACATTATAAGAGCAGAATAAATGTTTTCTTTCAGCTGAACTGACTTGATATTGTTGCATACAGCCTTACTTGTTGCCAGGCTATTCTCTTATATTGAGAGTATTTAAAGATTGCCATGGGATTATTTGAATTTTCTTTTATATCAACAATCAAATCAGGCAATAACAAACAATAGCTGCCTCGAGATCAGAAAATGACAGCTTGTTTCTGGTGCAGACAAATGTTAATGTGGATTTAAAAAACTACATCTTATGTTCCCTCTTTTTTCCTGCAGTGGAATGCTGTTATTACCCTACATCTCACCTCACAAGCAGCAAATATTTTCAATTTGAACTTCAGATGTATTCAGGAAACATGTCACCTTACATTTTTAACATCAAGCATTTTGCACATTAGGAATGACAAAAAGGGGCATAGCTCCTACTTATTGCTTTAGATAAACAGACCATTAAAGCCTGGAGAAGTCACTGCAGTCCTGTCTCGCATCCGCACAGCATGTTAAACTCAGTTCATCCAGTGTTTCTTACATTAAGATACTGTCTTGTGTTTTCATAATGTAATAATAATAAAGACACGCAGACTTGACTGGAAATTTTAAAATGTTACTTCTACATCACCGTAACGTAAATTGTAATGGTAGATTACTTACTCTCACAAAGAATTTCAGCCTACAGTAGTTTTTGTGTGAATATGCAGGTGCTGCACTGCTCATCCTGACCCTTAGTTTCACTTCTACTTGCAAACTAGATCATGTCTCTTATTTCTTATTTTAAAAATTTCAAGGTTTTATGGAGGCACATTCAGAGTTTAAGATGACTCTTATTCACTAAATCATGCCAAGAATTCATATTCAGCCAGATCCTAAAGCTGCTGTTAACTATTTTATAGCCCCCAATTATGTGAGTAGGAGTCACATTCTTTATCTCCCTGTGTATGATTTTGTATTTAAGTATGCTATACTAAAGGAATAAACTCAGTCCAGAAAACAATCTAGATGTATGTGTAATTATTTTGATTTTCATTATTTACCTAAAATTTCAGATTATGTAATCTGATACAGATGTTCTGATGCACCTACAGGTGAATTCCTCTCTGACATTTATTGTAGCAAAAATCAGCTGAATACAACTGATCTCAGTTGAGAGAGCAAGAAAGGAAAGGAAAAATAAAGAAAAGCTGAGCTGCTGCTTCCTTTCTGTGGTGAGAAGCTGTTCACAAAAGGAAAAAGGCTGGTGACAGTTACTGTTGTTTTTTCCCCATCTGCTGCTGTTTGCTTCACTCTTGGTACACTGTTTAAAAGTGCGACAGCTTTGAGAGGGAGGCTTTGATGTGAAAGTCAGGATTTACACTGTAGTAACATACTGAATAGGCTGTGTGTTCCTGCTGGTAATCTTCTCTCTGCTTTCCCTTTCAGGCCACAAGCTTGTCTATATTGCAGCCTGTAGTTCTGTCTTTAATTTAAATTAAATTAAAAAAGAATAGCCCACACTTATGAAAGAGCAGAAAAATATGGTTGGGGAAAATGTTTATATTAGAAGTTTAAAGAGTTTGGGCTACATTAAGCTATAGCTGTGGTCAGGAGTTTTGCATATTTTAGTTATGGATTTGCACCACTGGAAAATAAAATGCCTTGTTGGCTCACTGAACAGCCTGGTTTGCAGATGTGAGAACTTCCCAGTGCCAGTTAACTCCACCACAGCTCTGGAAAATTATTCAGACACAGATGAAGACCTGAGTTCCTCCAAGCCTCGGTGTCTTTATTGAGACTAACCCTGCAAGTAAGTACTAGTCTTGGTGGGTTTTGTGAGAATTACTTGTTTGCAAGAGGGTGGAAAGGAGTATCTCTCTGTTCTGTGCAGAATTACTGATAATGGTTTTGCTTCTCCTTTAGAAATACTACAAACCATTAGCAGTAGTATATAACTATGGCCAACTGAAACCCCATAATATTTACTTTGAATATTAGAATATTTATACACAGAAAAGTTGCTTGCATGCTTTTTAAAGTTAATTTCTACCTTAAATAGTAAGAATAAAAGGGATATTTTAAAATATAAAAAGAGAATGCAAATACCACAACAAGCACACGTTTATTTTGTAAACCAAATTTTGAGTGGTTGACTGCTTCTTACTAGAATACAAGCTAGAGTGTTCATCCCAGACTTTACAGAAAGTGGTGTAGTGTCACAGATTCTTGCAAAGCAAACAAGATAATAGTACTAAGTCTGGTTTGAAGAAAGCTGACGGCAACGACTGTGCCAGCTCATTCCAGCTGTTTTAAAATCATGTTCTTTAATTTTCCTAGGGGATTATGGAAAATGTAAGCACTTGTGATTTAAGATTTTAATAAGGAATGATCTTGCAAAAGTGCTGTAGAAACTGCTTTCCTAAATTATTTTTCTATTTTTTTTTTCTATCTTCAGCCAGCCATGTGGCTTTTTTTTTATTCTGAAATCCCATAAAAATCTATTAACAGGAGATAAAAGACAGGGCTGGAATCTTGTCTCTGCTAAGCCGACGTGGTTGATTTACTTACAAATCTTTCCTAATTAGATTGTGAGGGATAGTATGTGATTACAGTTTAAGGACAGGATTTCCTGAAAGGAATTCCTTTTACAGGAGACCATCATGTCATTTTATAAAAACAAAAAAGCCTTGATAACATTATTGTAGAAAATATTTTTTCATTTTCTTAAAGTTGGTTTTATTACGCAAGGTCCGTTCCTGTGACTGCCTAGCTACAAGTGAAATTGAAATCCATGTAAAAAGTAACTTCTGTGTTTTTGGCCAGGTTTTAGGAAATCATTCACTCTTTAGAGAATATCCATAACTCCCCCAGCAGATACAGCAAATTCTCCTAGGCAGTTTGCCAGACTGTCAGGATGATGACTGCTATCTCAGATCTCAGTTAGCACATTTTGGTCTTCAGTGAAGATTCCCAAAGCTTGTTACATCAGTCTTGGCACAGCGTACCAAGGAAGCATGCACAGGATCATGACTTACATAAATGCATTTCTCTCTCAGGCCCTGAATAAAATCTCTGGCAATCAGGCAGAAAAAAACATCCTTCCCTTTAGTCTTGTAAACCTGAGAGCTGATTAGTTAAAATATCTCTATGGAATACATAAATTTCCAGCTGTAGGCCGGAAGTCAAGTTCCACTGAATATGGTATTCCTTTATGACATGTATTTTCTTTTAATTATGAAATATTTTGTGTTATTATGAGTTAAAGTCTTCCGTGATTGTAGTGATTGCATGTACTTATTTCTACCATGCATATGGTATTTCTTATGCCTATCTAGTGACATCTATAGTCCACATGCCTCTCTCTTACATGATACTAGTAACCGTGCACCTAAAGAAAGGATTCAAAACGTCCTGTCCAAAGTATTCTGTCAAAGGAGTTGAAGAGAAAAACAACATTTATGGTACCAGACTGACTGGTTTAATAAGGGAGATTAAAAGAGCTTTTGCCAAATGACCATCGTGAAGTGACCAAATAAGACAATTCACTGTTATTTTGAAGGAAATATTTGGAAAAATGGAAGGAAGGGTTTGTCTGAGGTGGCTTAAATAGAATGCAGTTTTGGAGGAGAAAAAGGGTTACTGAGCATGAAGAACTCTATTCAGTTCCTCATCTCAAGTAAACTGAAGAGAATCATCTGTTCAGTTCATGGTAAAATTTCCACAAAATTAAGTGCAAGATACACAAAAATAAATACATACATAGCTGATTTGCAAGAATTGCAGCATATCTAAACATGTCATAACTGCTTTTATTTTTATACTGATGTATTCACCAGTATCTAGAAAGTTCCGTGCTTTTTGAAAGGAATACCATCATGTAAGAACTATCTGCAGTATTCAAAATGGGGGGGTTTTAGGTGATAAGGTGCTATTACTGTGTTACTAAATTGTATACTCCTTTACTAATGATATTAACATCACAGTATTATCCTGATTAGGAGCCTTGTTCCCAGTATCTGATATTTACTTAAGTATTTTTTTACATATTGATCCTTATTTTAGTTAACTGGCTTTTCTATTCCGTGTAACAATTCTGTTTCCCTGACCTGAAGGCAGCACAGACCTGTGTACTAAGAAGTGGAAACATGCTGTTTGGGAGTACTCTACAGTCTATCTACAAAATCAAACTTTTTTTTTTTTAAAGTAAATGTCAGAGGTAGAATTAACTGTCCAAACTAGGATAAGAAAGAGAGAAATATCCAGTCAAGCTGAGTTAACCCGAGCAGTTAAATGGAATTTAGGAGATTTTACTGTTAAACACATCAAAAAGGGTTATGTTTTTAATAAGTAATTTAAAAAGGTTTGGCTGCAACATGTTTGTAGAGATTGTTAATCAGAAGTGCTCTAAAGAAACCATCTGGACTGCTGAATGGTTAGAAAGGATGTGTGACTAACAGAGTTGCTGGCCCTCCTGTCTCCAGAGTTGCTGGATTCTACATTGAAACTGTTTGTCATCTTGATCCTAAAAACCATATTCTGGACTGAGCCAGAAAGAGGGAAAAATATGTCAATATCCTAAGGTCTGGCTGAATCTTGAACAGTTAATTGAAGGCAGGATGGCCTTGAAGATAAGAAACAGGATGGTTTTATTCTTGGATTAGCTTTCAGCGTGCTCAGGCAATTCATTTAATCTCTCAATGTTTAAGTCTCCCATCTGTAAAAAAAGATGTAGTAATAATACAGGCCTTTTAAAAGTCTTTTAAATCTACGGAAGCTCCCCAGTGGTCTTTTATGTCTCAGAGAAAGCTTACTGTTGTTCCTTCTTCTGTCTTGTTTCCCTTTCCTGTTTGTTTTTCATTTTTACTCTCTATGCCTTTATTTTGAATACAAATTTGCTTTACCAAATGAAGACAAATCTGCCATTTACAACACCTCTATGAACTTTTAACCAGAAGGGGAAGCTGAGTCTTAGATGATCTGATTATTGTAGAAGTTTTCCAGATCTGAGAGTGGCTGATAATGCCATTGCAGTGCCTGTCATTTCCCACCGGCTGCTCTTCAGGGGAGATTAAGGGTTAGAAATGACATTCTCTGTCCTCCTCTCCCTTCCTTTCCTGTACATGGAATTAGGCATATGGAGAATTAGTAACAGCAAGACCATACTCATGCATATCTAATTCCTGTCAGATAGCCTATACCCTTAAAAATAAGTCCTCAAATCACTTGAACCTCAGATTGCTCACCCAAAATTAAACTGAAGGAAAACATCAGTTAATACTGTTTGAAAAGAGTCATAGAACATCCTAGAATTTCAGTGAACCCCAGTGAATTTTCTCTTGCTTAGATCAGATGAGACATGCTTCTACTTTATCTATGCACTAGAGATTCTGCAGCCATGCAATGTCCAGTCTTCCTCAGTACGGAGTTTATGTCTTCCAAGTTCTGCATCACAGACATTTTGATAAATTTGTAGAGATGCCCTCTTTCATAAATGCACCTGATGAAGAGCACGATTCCGCTGCTGAATTCAAAGTCTTCGGAGTGAAGATTCCTGTATATTTACAGGCATGAATTATGTTTTCATTCCCATCCCCCAAGAAGGGCTGTCAGTTTTAATTCAATTTAAGAGGTTCTGTTAGACATTTCCTTATAAAAAGCTGAGCAGAGGTAAAACTAAGCAGGGCATTTCCTAGATACGCTCTTACTCTCTGTCAGTCTTCAAATTCCTTACCTGATTTGCCTGGGTGGTTTTATTAAGTCATATGATCATCACCAGTGAACTTGTTACACTACAGCAAATTTTCTAAACAATCATTAATTGCTTGATGTAACATCAAAAGTAAATTTATATTAATATATATACCTCATAAGAAGAACAACTTTCAAGTCATCAAGATACCGTTAACAGAAAATACTGTGTACAATAGTAGACAAGGAACAAATACGGTCTTTTTCAAGTAAGTGGGAATCTGTCTAAAGATGTCTATTTTATAAGAAATACCACTAAAATTATGGTCAGAGAAAGATATGAGATAAAACTCTCGTGGTATGAAAGGTGAAATACCACATGGGTTTTAGTTTATTTACAACTCTGGACCTTCACAGTTTTTTTTTCCACGTTTCCGTAAAATAAACCAAGTTTCCTATTTTTCAGGCATGTTTACAGAGTCCACAAGAAAGAGTTGCCTTAGTGCTGGGCAAGACCAATTCTGTGGGAAGGACAACTATTCCTGATTAGTAACTCTTGTGTCTGTATGTTTATTGTTTATTTTTTAAATTGTCAGCATAGGTATTTTATTACAGTTCAGTAAAAACATCATTATTATCTTTACTGTGACAGAAAAAATAGCAACACCAAAAATCTTCTGATGACATCACTTTGGGCATTTCAGGAATTTGTTGTTACGTAGGGATTAAGCATTGCCCTCCTGTTCTTTTAGAATTTGTTTCAAATTTGGACTTTGATCACAAAGATCATGTTTCTAATAGCCTCTTGCATTTCTAATGGTGAAACACATTGCATGACTGGGTTTCCACAGTTCTCATTTCCATGTTACAGAACAGCATTTTATAAGACATCCCCAAATGAAAGCCAGCATTAGTCTCCTAAGTTGCATTAGCTGTGGAATGGTCCCCACGGGCCTTCCCAAAGTGTAGCATTGGAAATTATTTTTACAATACTGCTGTAATTTTGCAAAAATATAAACCTCTCATAGAAATAAGGATTTATTAACACAGGATAATAATTTATGTAGATAAGTATTGAAACCATCAGTAGGACCTTACAAAAGAGATGTATGTCTAACTCTCACTGAGGAATAGGATATTTTTGAAAACTAACAGACCTTTGCATGTAGATAGTTGTTCTAAATCTCCTGTTTGACAAGAGAAAAGAGGAAGAGGGGCATGAGGAAGAGGGTTGTCAGACAAAGGGATGTATTCTTTCAAGCAACTAATTTGACTATTTGAATACAAATTACACTAGTAGCACAAGATTTTCCTGCCTTTTCAAATGTAGTAACTTTTCTGGTTTTGGCCACTCCATTGGCTGCTAACTATAAAAGTCATGCTATTATTTGATTTTATATGATGGTATGAATATCCAGTATCCACTCTTTGAGGAACTCTAACATTGCTCAACGCTGAACTCTCTCAGTAGTGCTTTCAAACACTGGATGCTATAATACAAACAGTATCTCTACAGATTAAAGGTGATAATGACATTTCCTTTCCTGCAAGTTGATCAGGCAAATGTCAAGCTGCTTTACTCATATCTGTAGAAATCTTGGGCCTAGGTTGGCTTTGCATTCTGCCAAAGTAAAAGAAAAGATTAAAATATGCTGCTGATGCTAGTATTTAAACTGTACTCATTTTATCAGGTGTTTACTCACAGAACCACAGAATGGTTGAGATTGGAAGTGACCTCTGCTCCAAGTCTGCTCAGGTGGGGGCACCCAGAGCTCAGGACCATGTCAGATGATTTTTTATTATCTCCAAGGAGGGAGACTACACAACCTATCTGGGCAACCTCTTCCAGTGCTCGGTCACCCTCACAGTAACAAAGTGTTTCCTCATGTTCAGAGGGAACCTCCTGTGCTTCACTTTCTGTCCATTGCCTCTTGCCCTGTAACTGGCCACCACTGAAAAGAGCCTGGCTCTCTCCTCTTTGCGTCCTCCCTTCAGGTGTTTATATGTGTTGATAAGATCCCTCCTGAGCCTTCTCTTCAAGCTGAACAATCCTGTTTCTCTCAGCCTTTCCTTGTAGGAGAGATGCTCTAGTCCCTTAATGGTCAACTCCGTGTCAAGCTCATGGTCAACTTGGTGTCTGCCAGAACCCCTAGGTCCTTTTCTGCAAGGCTTTCTAGCTTTCTAGCTGGGTGGCTCCAGCATGTACTGGTGCCTGGGATTGTTCCTCCCAGATGCAGGACTTTGCATCCTTGGTGAACTTCATGAGGTTCCTGTTGGCCCATTTCTTCATCCCGTTGAGGGCTCTCTGGATGACAGCATAACCTTCTGGTGTTCCAGCTACTCCTCCCATTTTTGTGTCATCTGCAAACTTGATGAGGGTACACTCTGCCTTGTCATCCGGATTGTTAATGACATTAAACAGGATCCATCTGTGTTCATTTATGTCCAAACTCATTTATCATAGGGTTCTGTGACTTTTTGGCCCATGGGTAAATAAGAGGTCTAAATTGCAAGTGTGAAGGTTCTAGGAATCAACAGAAGTCAGCACACCAGCTGGCTAATAATTTAAAAATATTCAAAAGTAACTGTCTTAAAATGGAAAAACTTTCTTAAATAAATATTTATCTTTAAGGTACTCAGGTCCTGAAAAAAAAAAATCTGAAATCTAAGACTTAGATATTAAGCCTAATATAATGCATAACAGGGGTTAAGAAACTGAAAATGGGATGTATGAACAAAAATATGCTGAACAGTGAGCAACCTACACTAACCCAAAGGGACACCCTGAGAATAAGATTATGTATTAAATATCACGACTGTCTGGACTTTATACTCCATTTACCATGGAGTGCAAAAACACCATTCCTTGTTCCAAGGAACAGCATTGAGCATACACTTTAGCCATCCTTTTAAAACAATCACTTCTGTGAATTCACATTTTACCTCATATATAAATGAGAAAAGGCATGCTACTGCTAATTTTCAGCCACTTGCTAACACTTAATTTAAAACTCTACTGAGACCTTATTTTTTTAGTGCTTTTACAGTAATTTGATGACTTGTAAAGTGGCAGAGGAGTACTTGAGAGGCTGAGAACTAGGTGTTGTCTAATATTAAATGTTCATGGAATGAAGGCAGAGAAAATTCACAGCAGTAGTAGTACTGTCACTGCAGTGACTTGAGAACAACTTTATCCCAAGGCCAGGCTGCTGTAAATGCAAGAACAGCTTGCATTTGTAAGCTGAGATGCAGCTAACTGCAAGGTATCAGGATGATGAAGCTCTGTATGACAGTAAATAAAACAATGCCAGGCTCCACACCTGCGAACTTGAGTGTTTTGTTAGAAAGAACCTGTGCACTTTCAGCTTATTCAAACTAGCACTTTCCAAAAGTTTTATAGGGTGTCAGTTTTTAGACATCTAAAAACCAGTAGACTGGATGATGCCCGGGATAACTGGTAATTACATGAGCTACTTGAAGACTACATTTCTACGTAATTCCTATGTTATCTGACAATCCCTATTTGGATTTAGCCCTGCTGTCACTTCTCTGGTGCACCCTTCAGCTTTCTTCCTCTACAGCGCTGCCACTTTGGTTGCTTGTTTTTCCCCTCCTTGCATTCTTAACTCCTCATATTAATCCTTCTACTCCCAATAGCTTTTTATCCAAGTCTGTTCATCTCACTCCCACTTTGGCTCCAAGTTGGGCTTAGCTGGAAGAATAAAGCATGTCAACAAGCCCCAGCAGAGCAATTTTGAGCCTAACATAAGCAGACATTTCCTGTAAACCTGATACCTGGATTAGTTCCATGATACAAGGATGACAAATGGCTCACTAAATAACAGACTTCATAAATACATTATCATTTCAATGAAATGTTTCATAGCATTTCTGAAAAGGCAATAAGAAGTTAACTGTAGTGCAGTTCTCTGCTGAGCTTCACAGTCAGACCTAGTTCTAGGTCCATGTAAGATGCTAAAAAACAAACCGGGACATGATATCACCACCAGATGTTGGATATATAACTTGATGTATTTCTTGTGGTTAGAAGGCTGAAGAGCTGATCGAATCGTTATTCCCCTTTATGTAAGAGCAATGATACATCTGTTAGAAATTGCACTAGGACCTTTGGGATTTTCAAATGCAGCAATGCAATTTTGCAGATGTAGCTAATTATACATTGCTAGATAATGAAGATTTAGGTTTTGGGGGTGAGGGGAGCAGAATGTATTCCATATTTTATTTTCTTAGTATTAGAACTGAATGTCTTCATATTCTAGCAGAGGACAGGCTTGAAAAGGAAACATTATTCAGTTTATTTTTTTTTTTAAGAAGTGCCAACTACTTCTCTCACGTTGATCTCTTTACACAGCATTTGCCATGTAAATGTCACAGTATTTCAAAGAAAGGACCAACTGACTGTCGTAAAGAGTTGGCTTTACACAATGGCCAGTACACAAGAACAATGAAACAATTTCGTTAGTGATGCGTAAAAATGTATTACAAAATCATATTTTAATCATTGCTGTTCAATCTCTAAAATGAAGAGACAAAAGAGAACTTCAGCTAAACTTGATATTCTCTTGACAAAAGACGCAGATTGTTTTCTTTGAAATTTAATAGTTCAAAAGAAATGCTAAAAATCATTTTAGTGGAAGATACGGGGCTAAAATCCAGTTTTCTTGAAATCCCAGTGTATATGTCCTGGAGCTGAGCTGCAGCATGTAAAGGAGAGGTAGACTCAAGACTGTAAAGCCTGCAAACACAGATGGTCAGAGAGTTGCCTCTTTTAGAAGAATATTATCTACCCAAACATATCATTTTTAGGCCCGCAGCTTGGGATTTTGGTGAGGCAACTGGTTTTTACATTTGCTGCTGAAATGTATATCTTGGACAAAATCTCTTGTCTCTGACAAGTGTTTTTTTTTTCTGTATGTACTATCTCTTCCCTATTCCCAGCAGTAATTAAGAAACACCTTACCTCATTTAGCTAACAAATTTCAGGTCAATTTGTGAAAACAATTCAGACAATACCTTATCTTAATGTGGGAAAGCTCTGGTGAGCCTCCAAAGCCATTTTAAAACACTTTTTAAAAGTAAAAAGTTTCTCCTTTACCACCTGAGAAATCCTAAAGTCAGCTAGACAAAAGTATATATGCTTTCAACTTTTGCCAACAAGAGAAGGCCAAGATCAGCCATTTGCTTGTCACCTGGTATTCTGTGGATATAATGCAGTAACTTGGTAGTTCATAGCTTATCAATGCAAAAGGCAAAGATAAATCAGCCAGCAGTCTCGTCCCTTACAGTCCTCAACTCCCTAGATTGGGATAGTTTGCTTGGATGATAAAGAACATTATGGCTGTGCATGTCCAGCCTCAGTCCTCCAGGGCAGTGACCATGGGAGACCTTGTGGCTGAGAGCTCTTTTTTTTTAACCACAATCGTGAAGATTTACTCCAAGACAGAAGAATAAGAGGAATCTGAGACAAAAATTGAGGCAAGTATTTGATATGTGCTATAGCATGGGCAAAACTGAGAGACATTATAGGTCTGCTTTAAAGGCTTGAACTAAATATCCAGGTTCTGTAGACTGGTCTGTAACAACCCCTGGCCTCTGCACATAGGAAGATACATTATAGACACTCATTAACAAATGACAGCTACATAAGAGAAGCTCCATCTTGAGCCAACTTTGGCATTGCTTGTCATGGATGCCACCACCCTCTGAGGCCACACAACCATGTATAAGCAGAGCAGCAAATTGAGCCCTGTGAGCCCTCTGCAGCTTAGCAGGATCTCCTGGGGTCCTCCTGATCTCTGCCTAAGGCTCTGCTCCAACCACAAAGTTGCTGTTGGTGGATGAAATCCACTCATTCTGCTCAGAGGCTCAGAGTTGCAGGACACAGGGTTCCTCTTTTCACCCTAAAGACAGACAGATGCCTGTCTTTCAAAGGAGAGAATGGGGATTATGGAGTATTTTGCCACATTTCATCGTATTAAGGGAAAGCAAAGGAAGACTTCAGCAAATTATATGACTCGTGATATTTGTATATGTGAAGTAGCTTGCCTGTTAATTTCAAATTTCAAAAACAAGCTGAACATCCCTCTGTCTGGATAAAAATCTATTCTCTGGGCTGTCACTGGAACTCGGCCACTTTTTTTTTGCAGAGATATTTTGCTCTCAGCCTTAAGTGTGTACTTTAAGTTTGTCTTTCCCAGTGAAAAGAATTTAAGAACTTAAAACAAACTCCTGAATTTCCTCTAACTCCTGCTAAAGCTGTCTAGTTTTCACTAAATTGCACACAGGTTTGAGGTTTTGCTTTCTTCAGTTTCAGGTTTGCAGGACAGGTCTGAAAAATACATTCCCAAATCCTTAATGTCCCCCCAAAACAGGACACTAGGCAAGCTACTGTGTGTTAATTTTAAGCCTTGCAAGTCTCCTGACATTTTTATTTCCTTGAAAGAAAGCAGCAATTATATGTTTAGCCATTTGTTTTGCAGTTGAAAAAAAATAGAAATAATTTCTCTCTTATTAACCAGACCAGTGTGTGGACACCAGGGAGACCTTACAAACCAGCTTTTCTCAATATTTTACTTTCTTCCAGGTGGCTGAGGAAAATAATGCATCTGTTCCAAATCTCAGCAGACCCACACATTACAGACGTCACTGGAGCCCTAAACCAAACATGTTGTGTAAAGCTGGAAATGTTTCAAGAGTTCCCACAATTATGAATTCATCTGATATTCACTTGAGGAACGTAACAGCTTGGAACAAATTATCTTTTCTAAACTAGCTGTAGCTAGATTTTCCTCTGAGTGTACTTGTGTGCAAAGGGGTAAGAAGGCAGTGGAGTGGACAGATGGGTTGAACAGTGTCCTGTGCTGAGCCAAAAAGGGACAGAGGAGGTTCCTGGCAGCCCAAGATCTGTGACTGGGAATGAGATAGTAAGTTACCAGTCCGAGATTTTACTCTTCTCTGGTGGTTTGAGTTGTAGTATCCATTGATTTAAATTGTCAGCGAAAGAAACGTGAGGAGAGAGTAAGTTCACAGTAACTCAAAGCAGATCCCTTCTGCTAGAATTAACTCCCTTGCTTATTTCATTGAAACTATTTATACATTATTTCATCAGGAAAATCCCCCTTGTGACACACTTCACATTTTCAAGGATGTCCTGTGAAATTGTTATGACCTCATGGCAGATATTTTAGCTTGTTTCTACCTGGGACACAGCCAACATCATTCATGTTCTCTGTGATAGTGCATTTAATAGAAGGGTTGTTTTAGGACTTTTCAACATTATTTTGTCCCCATTTAAATAACATAAAATGTTCCCCTTAAAGATACCAGCCTGTTTTATTATGGCAACCTCATTTTCACACATTAGTTTTTCTTATTTGTTCATCTTTATGGATGACAGTGTTTAAGCACTTTTATCTCTTCAGAAGTGTCTATATTTTTAACTGTCCTGTTATTATTTTGAGCCATAATACAGTAAAATTTGTTGTGTCAAATAATTGTGTTGTATTAACGTAGTATTTTAAAAAAATCTCTCCTTGTCAAAGATCCAGATCCAGAACATCACCATTGCTTAGCAGTATATTTAAAAAACCCTGTTCTTAAGTACTCTAGATAATAACTTTCTGAATATGAGGAAAATTATATGTGAGGGATAGGACCTAAGGGAAATGGCAAGATGCATGAGAAAAACAGAGAAAACAGGGAAAAGAAAGAAAGAGAAACTGATGTTTTACTGTACAGAATGGCCTAAGTTGTTGATATAGCAAAGGCACTTTTATGACTTCTTTTTAAAGGTAATTGTTTAAATTATTTTAAGTTGCCTAGCTTGAACTGATGCCAGCCTGTCTCTATTTAGACTGTTTCTTATTTTTAACTTATACCTGTTTCCAATTTATGTTTTATTGTAACCTCTTTTCAGTCTTTTTGTATTTATTTTCCCTTATTTATATTCTTCATTAGTTCCCCTCCTCTTTTTGGCCAGGAAGTGTGTGACTGGGGAGAGTAATGATCTTCGATCTGCCTTTGTAATACTTCCTTAAGGCTCTCTCTCAGCACACGCAGGAATGAAAAACAGCCCTTCACTTGGACACTTGTATTGGGTGCCCAGCTCCGGATGTTATCAATATTTGCAGTCCTTATATTGGTTAAAGGTGAGCTCTCATAATTCAAAGACCTTTCTCTTCTTTTGTCATGGTCTCCCCACGGTTCATTGGAAGTGACAAAGTCCAGCGTAACCGGAGAAAGAGTACTGCTTTGTGAGCCCAGCACTTTTTTTACTGTCTAAATATGTGTTTGTGTGATTGAAGCAACACTACTCATTCTCCCATGACCCTGCAGATCTAGGGACTTTCACTGATTTTATAAGGTACACTGACAGACCTCATGCTGTTTGGGATGCCTGCAGCATCCAGCCAAGAGTAGCAAAAGGTGAGTTTTGACAAAGGGGAAAGGAGATAAAAGGATTACAAGAATGCACATGTCCTTGCTTTTTAGCTTTGTCAAAACTGGATCTTGCATCCATCTTCTTGCTTCTGCTGCTAACAGCATTCTTTCATGGACATGACTTTTCTGAAATTTGTGTTCTCCAGTGAGAGAGAAATGGTGCTGACAAGTAAATAAATGCAGCAAAATTAAGCAAGGGGGATTCCCTGCTTCAAGATAAGAGTGACAATAACAAAAATGACTAAAAATGTCTGCCTCATGAGATATAAAAGATGAAAAATAAAATTTCTAGATTTGGAGACCAAATTTGTGCATGCTGTTAATATTACCTAGAAGCAGACTACCAGATGGACATGGATGTGTCCTGGACACATCCTGTTTTTCACCTGAAAATGTTACCTGAATGTGATTTGAGGATTACAGGGATATGTGAGGACTATTTGTCTTATGTTAGCCACTAACTATAGCTCCTACAATGGAGGCTAGAAGCACATTGTGTATATTGGGACTGCTGTATTAACTGTATTGTGCATACCGTTCACTGATATCTCATCTTTTTGATGGACCTGACTTATTGCAAATGTATGCTTCTGCTCAGAGAGGTCAATCTGCATCGCATATGCAGTGGGCTTCATGTGTCCTGGATCTGTGTCCAGCTCATTCTGTTCATGTTGTGGAGCACATGTGCAGGTACGTCTGCTTAGGAGATGTCAGTCAAAAACTGCCTAGACAATGACTTACCTTACCTAAGACACGAGGAAGGGAATTTGGAGCCCTTCTGGTCTCAGAATCTTCAGTAGTTCAGTTACATCTGTTGCTGAATTCTGGAAGTGGTATGCAGGAAGGAAGAATTTCTTTATTTAACAAACAAAATGCACTGGATTTTTACTTATTCCTTTTCAAGTAATGGGAGAGAGATATTTCAAGGGGCAACAACTGCTGAGAATGACAAAGTGAAGAATTTCTAAATTTGTATTTAGAGTAAGTGTTTCCTAGATCAGAACCATAACATGAAGGGTCCCTTTCAGTGGTGGTCATTGCTCTGGTAAGCTGCAGGAAAGAGCTCTTTGACCTTTACAGTGAGAGGCAAGAAAATACTTCTAAGCAATCATGAGTTTAAGCACTTTGGGATGATCAATTAGTAATTTAGACAATGATTAAAATCAGGTATAATATATATCTGGCTATGAATTGTTCATTATTACAGTTATTAATATGTTGTGTATAACATACACAGTTTAAAATGTCTGGTAGAGATATGATAGTCAAATGTAAAATCATGTTATGAACTTCAATTACTACACCAGGCGTTCATCTTCCCTAGCTAGTTCCTCCAATTCTCTGCTCAAAATTCATGCTCCAGATCCTCTTCCTTTCCCCTGTGTTCCTTGGGAACATTTCCTTCCTGCTCTCTGAGATCTCTACAGCAGAAACAACATGATTTCCTATCTTCAGTATACCAAGCTGCTCTTTTATACATTCAGTTATGAGCAATTCATATTTTTCACTTGTGAAAATTCACATAAGATAATGCTGTGACAAGCAATTCAACTTAGTGAGCTCTGACGGGAATGCTGCAGCTACATTATGCAAATGGTAGTAGGTATTTCTGCCCTGGAGTAAGGAAATCCCACTCGTGCCTGGCAGTGGCTTGGAGGTACCTCTGAACATGATTGATGTTGGGTGCCGAGCAAAATGATGGTCATGGGAGAAAGGGAGAATTTAAGAAATTAAGAAACAGCAGCAGAGCCACCTACAGTGCTTAGGAAGTATTTGGAGAACTGCTAGTATGTGGTAATTTTATTATGATCATTGTATTACTTAGAGCCATGGGATTTTGTTCAGAGGATATCCAATTAAGAACACTGAAAGAGGAGAGATTAGTCTACGGAAGCCTTGGCAGTAGCAAGGAAATATTAATTACAGGCTGAAAATTACCTCTGTACCTCAAGTCCCATCATGAAACCACAGAGCCTTGGGCCAGCTCTTTATTTTTCATCCCCTTTGTGACACTTGGATCTCTGTTTGCATACTTAAAGTTATAATGACAGTGTACGTTATTGCTAGGAGGCTGCAGAGATCATGCCTTTTCCTTGCTGTAGTCAGGAAGGGTCTGTTTTTCTCATAGCATTTTTTTCCACTTGTCCTCAGAACAACTTATTGCTCCAGAGGTTACCATAGGGACTAGAAAGACATTCGGCATATTCTTCCACAGTGTTTTCGCAGGCTGCGCTATGAGCCTGCACAATTCCAGTAGCGTGACACCATGTTATCTTTATTTATTCAAGATTTATCTCCTTTCTTAAGGAAAATGCGTTATGAATTCTGGACAAGTTCACAAGAAGCAACAAGTAGTGCTAGATATCTCATTAGCTCTTTTTTTTTTTTTCCATTTCTTCATTCATTCTTTTAAAATATTTTATTTTAAAGGAAAAAAGAAAAGAAAATAAGTTACTTCAACCCTTTTAAAAATCTCTGGATCTAAAAGTGGAGATTGCCCTAAAGCTAACAGAATTATAATTACTTTTCTCTTATCCTCTTAGACCTCCAAGACACACAGATGTAATGAAGATTAGAAAAAGTTAACACAAAGGCCATTTTGTTTGTGTTCTGGGAGTAATAGAACAAGAATTTTTCCTTGTTATTAGTCATTAGATCAAAGCTACATTATGCAGGAATGTTGTATTTACGTTCTAAACTTGGATTTCACTCAACAAATGGCTTTAAGCCCAAGCTTTGGTGATTAAATTAGATACTTAAAATCTGATTAGGCACTTTAATGAAAAAAAAATTGCTTGACCTATGGTTCACTTTTATTTCTGCCCTATTTTACTGCAAAAAAAAAAAATTTTTTTAAAAAGTACCCTGTTGAAATACGGCCCAGCTTATTTTTCACTGCACCTAATCATTTACATGTCAAGTAATTTTGGATGTTTCAGTGCTAGAGCAAAGATGCAAGACACTTGAAACTGTCCTCTGGTTGGCCTATAAAATTTCAGTGATCTAAAATCACTCTGCAGTTCAGAAACTCTTACCCTATCTTTGAAACAGTGCCCTCTAAGTGGAAGCTTGTTGTAAAACCATTCTGTGGCTCAACCAGTAAAAACTCTATCCCTAGCACTGTGATGTTCTTAATTGTTTTCCTTAAATGTGCTAGGCTGTGGCATTGTAACGCATGGTATTCTTATCCCTTTGGAAATAAAGGGAAATTGAAAAAGCTCCAGAAAGTCTCCAGTCCAAACTCGCCCCTCTCCCTGAAGCTTACTTTCTTATGTGAATAACTGTATGTCTCAAGCTAGACGTTCTCTGAAGCTGACCTTCCCTGGATATTCTTTGTAAAGCTGGCTGTGTTTTTTGTCTACTGTGGGGACACTTTAAAGGCTGTTTGTCAGATGGTCTAGCCAAGAGAGAAGAAATAAGGCTTCATTTCTGGGCATGGGTCAGGAAACAACAGTAGACCCAGCAGAAATCTCCTATTTACAGAAAATTTCCCCTAAGAAGGGAAAACCTTCCTAAATACACTTACAAAAGAGATGTGACTGTCCAAAGTACACTGAATGTCTAGCTTTCCCCATGCAGTCTCCAGGCTAATGAATTTTAGCTCTGCACTGCAGAGCTATGCCATACCCCAACTACCATAGGCTTTCTTGCTTCTCTTCTCCATTTGAGTCTTACGGCATATTTTGCCCCTGAATTGGAATATGCAGCGTGTGTTTGTGCGGAGAACTTCACATCTTCAATATTTGCTGGACACTCAGCAGGAAGCAAGTTGTGTGCTTAAGCTGATAAGCCCTCACATCCCTGACTCTGTGAGCTGTTTGCACTCTGAGGTTACGTGAGAATTCATGCAGGCTTGGATGTGACAGGCTTCTAAAAATATCGCACTCTAACGTACACGCATACTGACGGCAGAAATGCCAGACATTCCTCACTGCTCAAGGCTTTCTATTGAATGTGTGTGTGTATGAAAAAGAAACTAGTTCAAGGAATAAAATAACTTCCCAGTAAGACAGTACTGTAAGAATTCCTTTAGCAGTTTTTTTGCTAATTGTTCATAGATCTTTTGGTTTCAGATAATCAGCAGATGTAGCCTGAAGTACTATAGATCTACTCCTGCCCTTGGCTATTCAGTCAACTTGACTAACCGTGAAAGAAATCAAACGAGTGACTGAAGCAGGGCTACAGTCAAAGAAAATTTGCTATTGAAACAAAAGTGAATCTGCTTCCCTGACAGACTTTCCATGAACAAAAGGGTATTTGTTTTCCCTTTGGTACTCACGGTGGCATGGCTTTCATTAGAAAGTTAGCCGGCCAAGGTTACAGTTGTACTGGATTGCCAGCCAGCTTTTGCAGCCAAATGGTCTAAAGCAATCCATGAGAGCACAGCTGTCTCATAGTACAATGAGGTGAGGAACACATGATGAATAGCTAAGTCTGTGTCTTTAGGTGAAGTGGGGAAGGAGAAGAGATCACCGAGGCTACTGCAGAATGCAAGTAGTACAAATTATTCTGAGAATTTGCTGTCAGTTAAATGAGCTATGCATCTGATAGTGCCTGAAAGAACAGATGGGTTGAAATTAGGATGTCACATCCAACTCATCTTATCTGTGGCCAAAAAGGGAGGGGAAACATTTGAATTCACAGCTTCAACATCACTCCTATGCTTATGGTTTCCAGTAAGATCCCAAAGCTGGAAGAGCCTGTTTCCCTTTTGAAATGCAGCCAGATTCTCAAAAAGAACAACCCTTCTCAGGAGATTTCATGAGATTTATGGCCAAATCACATAACTGTTAAAGAAGTTTTTGGCATCGTTGGTTCTGCCACCAACCCGAACTATAATTCTGGTAAGCTTATACCTTCAAGCTTAAATCAAGACCAAAAGTCTTTCATTCAGCCCATATTTACTAGGGAATATATCTGATGTTTTGCTGTTGGTAGAATTGTCTATATTTGAATTCAATAGTAGTGAACAAATCATCGCAATTCAATAAATTGAATTTTATCTGTCATATTTAGGACTTAATAGTGCTATGTGGAATCAATTATTTTTAAATTGTATCATTAAAAACAGTCAAGTGTGTGTTAAATCAAAAGTATGTTATTTTTTGCTCCTTCAAACTTTTCAGAGCCCTGAGAGCACCCACAGACCTTTCTAGCCCTACTCAGACTTTACTGAGCCTCCCCCATCCCTGCCTATAGGCACAGAACCCCATTTCAGCTCAGCCCAGGGCTTTCTGTCCCTGCCCAAACTATTCTGCAACTCTGCCTCTTTGCAATCATTTCCCTGGCCCCATCTCTTTTTGCGCCTGATGGGATCCCTGGCATCAACCGTGGGCCTGGAGCTGGTGCTGTTGATGAACCCTGCTACCAGCCCACGTCTCTGCCCACTGTGCTCAGCTCCTGTGGGACTGTGCCTTGTTGGTGATGGCATGTCTTGCACTGGATCACCTTCGTCTCCCATGCCCTTAGGCAGCAGCTGGCCCTTGCAACTCCCTGACATCAGATTTTAATAAATTAATTTCTTTTTATTTTTTTTTTCCTTTCAGACAGAAGTACATTTTGTATACAACTTTGCAGCACCATTTAAATCTCAGCTGATAGTTACACTCTGATGATACCTTTAAAGAAACAGAGAGATGGTCAAGCTTCTTCATGAAATGATTTTTGTAGCTTGCCTCTGTTTCTGACTCAGTCAGTTCTTTATGTGGTGTAAACATTTTTTTTGTATAAATGCAAGCAGATACTCAGTATAGGGGAAAAAAGGTCACAAGATTTGTCAGTCCTCCGTATTTGGCAGTAGTTCCACGTTTCCAGACAGCCTTCTCCTGCCAAAAGTCTAGCTCATGAGGGCAGGTTAAGCAGCAGTGATAGACAAACTGGCTGCACGGACCCTGCTCCTGATGCAAACACATGGGAGAAATAAATCATAGTGGCCAAAAGTCTCTAGTAGGGATCAACACCAGAAATGGCCTTGTGTCTTTCTCTCCTCCTTGTTCTCTTCACTACTCTTAAAAGCAGAAGAGATTAAGTCATGCTAAGTTTTCTTCCTCAGCCCTATCTAGTTTACCCAATCTTAATTCCTTCAATCTTTCTTTATGTGCCATGTTTTTAAGACCTCCAGTCGTTGCTTGTCTGGAGTGACCCACATTCTTGATCTGCACTGCCCAAAAATGGATGCTGTACACCCACTGAGGTCATACTACTGACAAGTAGAATGAAAGAGTTATTTCATGTGTTTTGCAAACAAAACTATTCTTTATCTATCCCTGTATGGTATGTTCTGGTTTTTGCAGCAGCCTGACATTGAATCATTTTCAACTTGTGGCTCACTGTAGTTCAGAGACCTTTTCCTGTAGCACCAGAGATCATAATTACTCATCCTGTCATTATACAGCTGGTTGCTCTTACTTTTGTATGGAACCTGACACTCATTCTTGCTGAATTGTATTGTATTCTTCCCCAGACAATCTCTCTAAAATTGCTCAGTGATTCTGCTGTGAGCCTATTTTTAGAACCACTCTTGTTAGCGGACAGTGGCTAAAGCTACTGTCACTGATGCCTCATTACGACAGGTAGTGTTTGCAGTGCCACTTCTGTCACACTGCATTAGGGTAGCCCAGACACTGATGGCACCAAAGACATCTCCATTTAGATGCTTGGGAGTAGATATCTACAGGCATTTTGCATGCTTAAACTTCCACTGTAGGCAACGTCTACTGCACGCAATGAAGATACCATTCAGTGTAATTTCTGAATATTTGTTTACTTAACCAGCCCATCAGCACAGTGGTTCTTGAGTGCCATTTGAGATGCCCTAGGCCGACCCAGATGTCCACAGCAGAATGACAGAGGGTGGACAGGAACTCGGGGATGTCTGTGCCCTGCCAGATGGCAGCAAGGCGTCAAACAGGAAATCCTAGGACCTTTCAAATGGCACTGGATCCCTCTGATAACCCAAATCAACCCCTATGCATTTAATAGATGGGGAACTGAAGTGCTCTCCAAACTCCACTGACACACACTGTAGAACTCCATACACTGTAATTGGAATTTAGCCTGTCATTCTGATAGATACTTATGCATTCTAATTGCAAATTTAAGATCCTAATATATACTAGCAGGAGGAGGAACTTCATTACTGAGAAGGGAATGTTCTTTTTCATCCTCACATAAGTACAATGTAAAGATTTTTCTCACAATTCCTTCCTTCCCTGAAAACAGGAAATGGAATGCTGGGATTACAAAGGAAAAGGTAGAGATTTCACAAAAGTCCTAGGACATGCTGTCTTAGATGAGGGACTTTCTTCTAGTTACAGAGAAAAATTAAAATCCGTAATGAATGGTAAGTTGAATTTCCTTGTGAGCAGCATTTAAAGGCACAAGCTGTTTGCACACATTTACTGAGAGGTACACAATCTCAGCTTTGCTCAGTTGAGTTACTTGCTGAAGTCTAAATAATGACTGGGAATTTTCCTTCAAGTGCAATGATCTTTTATAATCTAAGATTAATTTGGTCTTCACTTGGTAGAGAACTTCAGGAATGCCCAGTGTTCCCTAGCATTAAACATTTAAAAAAATTCTGAACTGAATTTGTTGAACACTTTCAGCTTCTCTTTCAGGCTTTTTTTTTTTCAGAGAATTTTTTTTATGATATGCAAAGGAAGAAAAAAAAAATTCTTTAAAATTTTTCTTTTCCAGAGTAGGACTGTTGTACTCTTAGATTTTAGTCCTTGGGGTTATTTTCATTCTAAATGAGAAAAACATTCGTAATCCATTTCGGGATAGCTTGTAGTGTTTCAGTTTCAGGGATGATGGCTACAAGCTCCATAGTTTTCTGGGTAATGCTTTCAGGATGTCTCTTTCATGTAATTATTTGCTCACTCAGTTCTTCAGACTCATCATCAAAATATCTTAATCCTGATCATCAACTTCAGAACGTCCCCAGAGTGGACAGCAGTTAGCTAGATGTCTGGCATGTACAAAGCTCATATAAAGTGATTAACTTTAAGCTTAGCTGATCACTCTGTATTTTCTTCTGTATCACTTTGTATCTTTGTATCTCTTTTGTATCACCTTTCTGTCACACTCCTTAAAACTGAAGGAAAAATCATTTTTTTCTAGGGCAAAGCATGGAGTTCATAGAAACAAAGTTTTGTTCCTGGTCACTAAGAATTAATCTTCCATAAGAAATGTTCCAGACTGTCTGAGGGAGGTGTTGTAGCTGGCCATGCCTGGTGTGAAGCTAGAACCTGTGTCACAAAGAGGAAGCAATGGGTGACCGTGGTCAGAGACTGCATTCTGTGAGGAAAAGCAGCACCTATTTTCTGACCAGCCCTGCTGTTTTGAGAACTTCACTACTTACCAGGGGCCTGGATACAGAACGCTGCAGAAAAATTACTGAGGCTTGTCTGGTACTAAAATGACTTCTCTTTGCTACAGCGGATGTTGTTTCATCTGATTTTAGCAAGGCCTTAATGCAATTTCACTTACCATTCCTACAAATTTGTTCTTGTATGGACTGAATGGAAGGACTTCTTTGGTCTCAAAGGACAGTGCTCAGTGGTTTACAATCTAACTTGTGGCTGATTACGAGTAGTGTTCCCGTGGGACTGATGCTGAGGTCAGTGTCAGAACTTGGACAGCCTGGGGGACAGCAAATTGTAGAAGTCATCTCCGCATGCTTGCAATGCAGGACCACTACATACTGGGCTGCATTAGTCAGAACCTAGTTACCAGGTCAAATGACGTGAATATTCCCCTCTACCTTGCATTCATTACAATTGTATGAATGGGGATGATTGGGTCCAGCTTGGGGCCTTTCAGTGCAGAAGAAGTATTAACAGAGTGGATCAAGTCCAGCAGACATCTGTGAAGATAATAGTGGACTGGTGCATAAAGTATAAGAAGAGTTTAAGAAGAAAGATGGACTTATTCATCCCTGTGAAGAGAAGGAAAAGGGGAGATAATAAATTGTTATATTCAACCACCTAAGCAGAGGAAGACAGATTTAAAATCTTCTTAGATATGGTCAGTGAAAGGGAAATTCCAGCTGGATATGACTATAATATTTTCATTGTGACAGTGGTTAAGCACTGGAGGAAGTTGCCCAGAAAGGCCATGGCATCTTCATCCCTGAGACAGTCAAAACTCAACTTGGCAAAGCCCTCAGCAACCTGACCTGGCTCAGTAGCTGGCTCTGGTTTGAGGAGGGGATTGGACTCGTGAGCCTCCAGAGATACCAGCTGTCATAGTTTAGCCCTGCTTGGGACCAGACTACACAGTCTCTCTTTCACTCCCCCCACCTCTCCGAGGGAATAGGGAGAGATAATAGAAGGAAAAGGCTCAAGGTTTGAGATGAGGACAGAGAAAGATTCATAAAGTTACCATTTCGGGCAAAACAGACTTGACTTGGGGAAAACTATTTGTTTATTATTAAAACCAAAGCAGGATAGTGAGGAAGAGAACAAGATAACTTCCCCCTACTCCTCCGTCTTCCTGGGCTTATAATTATCTCTACCTCCTTTCCCACAGTGAGCGGCACAGGGGGAAAGAGAGAATGAGGGTTATGGTCAGTTCATCACACGTTGCTTTATGCCACTCCTTCCTTCTTGGGGGAAGAATTCCTCGCATACAGTCCTTTGTGAACTGCTCCGGAGTGGATAATTTCTTCCATGGGGTGCAGTCCCTCCAGAACGGCTGCCCCAAGTGCGAGTTCTCCATGGGCCGCAGCCTCCTTCAGGCATCCGCCTGCCCCAGCGTGGGCTGCAGGTGAATCTCTGCTCCTCCACAGAGCTGCAGGTGAATCTCTGCCCCTCCATGGACCTCCATGGGCTGCAGGGGGACAACCTGCTCCACCATCGTCATCACCATGGGCTGCAGAGGAATCTTGGCCAGGAGCCGCATTACTCCTCGCCCTCCTTCTTCACTGACCTTGGCGTCTGCAGCCGTTCCTCTCACCAGAAATTCTTCACAATGGGCAGGCAGACACCCATCACATCCCATCTCCTCTCCACTTCCTGCAGCCGGGCTGGGCCGAATCGGGCCCAGACAGCCACCTGGCGGGAGGCCAGAGGGTGAGGCCTGCAAGGCTCACAAGGCTTGCGCCTCCCCCTCTCTGCCCCTGCTTCAGCTTCTTCACATCTTCTTCCTTTTAATTTTTTTCAGTTTTTTCCCCTTCTTAAAAATGTTATTGCAGAGGCATTATCAAGTGGCTCGGCCCTGGACAGCAGCAGGTCCGCCCTAGGCCCAGCCGAGTCCACTGGACAAAGGGGAGCAACTTTTAGCAGCTTCTTACAGAAGCCACCACCATAGCCCTTCCCCCCCTTAAATAAAACCAGGACACCTACCAACCAAAATTATTTGACTCTAAACAACATGCAAACCAAAGCAACACTAGATTTTAATTTCTTTAATATTGCTTTCACACTTTTAATTAGGGGATTGAGGGACAGAAGAACAAACAGAAGGGTAGGAAGCACCAATAACTGAAGCTATTTTTTTTAATTGAGAAAAACCCCAAAAGTCCATAGCAACAGCTGACATTTAATTAATTCAAACACCCTTAATTAAAATTAATAGCATTTTTTTTATCAAACCTCTTTATCAAGTTTATGGTGTATTTATTTCTTATATGACACTTCATTACTGTCAACCATGAATGGAGAAACTTGACAGATGGCAAAAGAACAGCAGTTCACTGGCAGAACTGGGAACAAAATATGTTCTTCCCAGTACAGTGTTCAAAGCTTTGGACAATTTTGCCTATTTCCTGTCAGGAGAGTTCTTTTTTTAACTGCTGTCAGTTTTAATGGATACTCAAAACTAGGCGAACGCTGCGCATGTTCACATGGTCAGCTTGCTAGGTCGTGTTAGAAAGCACTCCATTGGCCAGTGTCACTGCTGATGTAACTTCTAATTTATTTGTCTTATATGACATTCAAGTCATCTGAGTCCCCATATTCCAGTAAATTTCTGATTCTGATTAAAAAAAAAAACAAACAAAGAAAAAGGAAGGCAATACATAGACTTTGTTTTTTCTCCCAAGATCCCAGCATAAAATAGAAAAGTGAAGAAATAGCTGATATAGGAAAAGGCTCTTCTGTTCCAGCTGCTCTATTATGACAGCTTGAGTCCTTGAACGCTCTGTCTCCTGTTAAGCTACTCCTTTTCCTGTCTTATTTTCTCTGACCTGACAGCTAATTTGCTGGCTCCCTATTCACTTCTGCCTTCCTTCAGACTTTTTTCACAGCCTGTTTTGTAGCTTTGCTATCCTTTCTGCTCTCATTTTTGGATCATGATGGTGTGGATACTTCTGGCAGGTTATTGTAATTAATCATGTCTATACATCCAGTCTGCTTTACTGTAAGACCTCTCTGAGGAAAACATACAGTGGGATTCCATTTTTCCTGGAAGTTTTTACTATTTGAGCTTTAGTAGATTCTCAGGAAGTTTTGACAGGACTGGAAATCTTACTATTTGACTCTTTACTTTTTCATTTGTCAGTCAAACAGAGAAACCCAAAGCTAGTCACAGTTGGTTGACTTGCACAGTGTACATGACTTATTTGGATTTATATTTTTTCCCTGTTGACTGAATGCATGTCTTATAATTGACTTTCTGACTTGGATGCGTACACCAACTTGTTTTCCACCTTTTGCATATCCATTCATTTGTACGAACATACATGATGAAAGATTATAATAAACAATGGGTACGAAACTGGCAAATTCATGATGTTAAAACTGTGAATAATTGTGGGAAAAGTTTGTGAAGAATGCTAATAATGGTGAAAGCAACAAAAGATTATAATTATTGTCAGACAACTATGTGTGTGTTTCACTCCAGCAGTGGCTGGAAACAGATGTTTCAGCCTGGTGTAACAGGCTGCTGTGGCAGATACTACCTATGGAGAAATTCCTTCTCCTTCAGCAGTTGGAACCTGGTTCATACTTTAAAACCTGAGGACTTATATATCAAAGAAAAGCTGTCTGAACCTTTTCTGTCCTCTGGATAATTTTACTATTCTTACAAAGGTCCAATACTTTTTGGAAAACAGCTAAGCTATTTGGCTCCAATAGTGTCATGTCTGAATCTTGTCAAAATGTATTCACTCTTCACAGCCCATAAAACATATGGGAATATCTCATGACACAGAGTAAATTCAAGTTAACAAAATTCATGTACTGGAAACAAAATAAAATGCAGTGTTCAGTGCAGAGAAATTCTGCTAAAGTTGTGAGCTGGGATAAAAGGAAGATCTGGATTTCTCTGTTTAGCACACAGTAAGTGAACACCATTGGAGCAAATGTGATGACTCAGTGTTGTTAAACAGAAGTATTAACATCAGTCCCCAAAGGAAATAGCTTGTTTTTAATCCCCATATCCAACTCCCAGTTACAACAATAACAGCTGCAAGTGAAGATCCGGGATAATAGAAGGTTGTAGGTGTGCCAAGATGACTGCTTCTTGGAAAATTAGAAAATACATGCACTGTGGGTAAAGTATATTTTCTTAATTCTAAAAACATTGATCATATAACCATAGAACCAGTTAAGGAGCATGGGCTTCACTAACAAAACATAGCAGAAATGTATAGATTTGTGAAGGAAAACAGAGAAGGAAAACAGCTGGTAAAATACAGTACTTTGCTGAAAATGATTGTTTCAGATACGGAACTCTGATAATTTCGGATGAGATCCATTCCACCTTAAACAGAGCTATAATAATTCCAGTTTGCAGTTTGGATGAACCACCTTTCTTTGGTGCATGTTTTATTTTAGACTATTAACAAAACAAATAAAACTTTCCTGCAAGCAGCCAGATCTCTGTCTTTGCTTTGTCTTACCCGATTACTCGAGGAACAGCACAGGAAAGCGATGACTTCTCAATTACTCTCCCAGCACAAGATCCAGCTTACTTCAGCACTCAGCATTTTGCCTTCAGAAGAGAATGGGAGGAAAGGAGCTACTCCATGCTTGTCCTCATTTGAACAAAATTGAGCCAAGAAGTCAAGTTTTTTGCTGCTTGATTTCTCTAATCATTAATCTGTTAGGCCAAAGAAAAAGATATCCACTGAGTATGGTTATACAGCCTGATTAAGAAAAAGCCAAGGACAGGCTGCATCCTTGCTCTGTGTACTTTTAAATGCAGATGTAGACTTCTAAATTACCCAAAGTCTTAAGAGGAAAGCGGGCTTGGTGTATGTCACTGGAGCTGCAGAAGGTGCTTCTGCTGGTCAAAAAGGCTGTCCCTTTTCTGGTTTAGGTGCTGGCTAGGATAGAGTTAATATTCACCTGAGCTGGGTGGAGAACTGAAGCTGGTAGCCCCTATGGCTGGGATAATTAACTAATTAGCTAACAGCTGGGGTTAATTTACCCAAATTAGCCAAGGGGCTATTCCATCCCATCTGATATTATGCTCAGTATATAAGTGAGGAGGGTGCTGAAGGGAGTTTCTTGTTACTTAGGAGAAACCAGGTATGGAGATTTGTTGTAAGGCATTATACTGTATTTGTATTCCATCATTGTTTTGTTTGCTTTTGTCATTGCTGTTAAATTTACTTTTTGTTCAATTTCAATCCACATGTTTTTTTTTTTTTTTTT
>WHYT01017056.1:493193-546581 GCA_009806455.1 Tetrax tetrax
GGGGGAAGTGGGAGAGAGACTGAGTAGTCTGGTCCCGATTGGGGCTGAACTACGACAGGGAGGTGTCTCCATCCACTAAATGGGGAACTTAGGCACTGACTTTAGACAGGCAGACTTCAGGTTCACTAAAATTATACTTTAAATGCTATTCAGGTAGACTGTGCCATGAGTTCATGAAATGTTTATTTCATACCTATACTACTGTTATTATATGGGAGCCATCAGCACGAAAAAGTTAGCAGCTCCCTGCCTAGACCATTCTAAGCTTGAAAGATAAAATAGAAAACTACAGATTTCAAGATTTTTGCATACTGTCCCTTAGAAAGCTACTACTTGATTTGTTTTGCAGTGCTGGCAACTAATAAAACCAGGGGAGAAAAAAAAGAAGACAGATCAAAATGACTGAGAGACATTCAAGGCCCACTCTGAATGAAACTTAGTTTTTACAAAGGAAAATGGCATGTTATGGCTAATAAAATTAATAAGACTTATCAGGATCTCAATATGAAAAGTGGACAGAAAACTGGGTTTTATAGTATCAGAATAATTAAACCCAAAGCACAGCTTGAGAATAGTCAAATGAAGTGACTTTGCTTTGGGAACAGTTAAAACTCATTGCAAAAAATCTGAGAGGATATTGGCTCAGGATCTGAGACATTAATTCTGAATCTGTCTTTATTTGCTCTGACACAAAAGGCTACATATTTATTAGGAAACTATGTGCCTGGGACTATTCTCTGGCACTGAGGCCAAGTGGCATGTAAGGGAATCCATTATCATCTTAGCCACCAAAGCAGGATGGCCATCCCTCAAGGTCAGTCCCCGGTCTGCAGTATCACTCAGGCCATACCTGGAAATTGTTTGATAGAGTAGTTGTTGGCCCAGGAAAAACAGTGCCAGGGAGCGTTCTAAGAATTTAACATGTTCAGGTTCCAGTGCCCAGGAATGTTCCCTGGCACTTCTTGATTTGTTAACACAAAAGTAGCCAAAAGCCTTTTGCTTTAGACACTTAGAATGATACTTGGGACACAATTATCAAATGATGAGTTCTGTAGAAAATTCAAGCATTCCTAAGAGAGAAATAATACAAAGGAATGGAGAAGGTGATAGATGAGGGAAAATATGAAAGTTGTAGTTAAAAATGTATTTTTTGTTTAATAAATCACTGAAAAAATAGATACTGATTAATCTCATTTGAAATCATATTTTTCTCTGAGACAAAGAATGAGACTATGTTTAGGACTGTCACTCTGACAGCATTATGCCTGTCCATTCTGAAGCATTACTGTGATTCCTTCCACACATTCAAACAACACTGGCCATCTTTTTTTACATTTTCTGTATCATTTTATGGATGTACCATTTCTATAGAAAAATAGACCTATGGAACTTTAATTCTTATGTACTGAACTGTTCTTTCTCATTGTTCTTATTTGTCTTGGGGATTAATTTTTGGTATTCTTTTCTTTCTCATTTTCCATTTTCTAATTTATATTTGTCAGTATTAGTTTTCACAGTTTTCTAGACGGTGCTCTGGTTTTATAGTTATATTCTAATTTTGTTTCTTGAGTTTTTTTTAGAAAGATTTCTTTCATGCTTATAAGATTATGACTTTCTGGGTATGAAGCAAAATGTTCAAAATATTGATTCCCAGTTACGATATGATTTTTCTGCTTAGATTCTTTCTGCCAGCTGACTTGACTCGTAATTCTTTTCAACTTTGGGAAATTTCTCCTTTCAAAGCACTAATTACATATATTACTACTATGAGCTTCATTGTGCTTGAGGTAGCAAACGTAACCAAACTTATTTTTTACACTTATACTACCATTAATTTTTCCTTATACAACAAATTCTTTATCTCTCACAATGGGATTTCACTTTCTTGGCTATACATAGAATCATAGAATGGTTTGGGTTGGAACGGACCTTTACAACACCCCACCTCCCCATGCCCTCCCCACCCCCGCAAGGAGCAGGGACATCTCCAACCAGATCAGGTTGCTCAGAGCCTCATCCAACCTGGCCTTGAACGTTTCCAGGGATGGGGCATCCACCACCTCTCTGGGCAACCTGTTCCAGTGTTTCACCAACCTTATTGTAAAAATTTTTCACCTTATGTCTGGTCTGAATCTACTTCCCTCTATTTTAAAACCATTACCTCTCGTCCTATCATAACAGGCCCTGCTGAAGACGGCCATCTTTCTTACAAGTTCCCTTTAGGTACTGGAAGGCTGCTATCAGGTCTCCCTGGAGCCTCCTCTTCTCCAGGCTGAACAGCCCCAACTCTCTCAGCCTGGCCTCATAGGAAAGGTGCTCCAGCCTTCTTCCAGTCTTTGTGGCCCCCCTCTGGACCCTCTCCAACTGGTCCATGTTCTTCTTAAGTTAGGGGCTCCAAAGCTGGAAGCAGTACTCCAGGTGGGATCTCATGAGAGCGGAGTTGAGGGGGAGAAGCACCTCCCTCGACCTGCTGGCCACGCTTCTTTTGATGCAGCCCAGGATGTGATCGGCTTTCTGGGCTGCAAGCGCACATTGCAGGGTCATGTTGAGCTTCTCATCAACAAGTATATTCCCAGTGAATGAGAGAATTACTGTGTAATACATGCTGAAATTTCAAGGATGTTTAAGTACTGTCAGCATCACATTTTTGCATTTCATTCATATTGATTTCTCCATGTAATAGGTTTCTTTTCATGATTCCTTAGGTTGATGTTCACAGAGCTGGTCATCCTATACTATAGAATAAGTTGGAGATTTTTCAAAACATGACAAGTAATATCCCATCTTCTAAGCATTGATTCTTAAACCTTTAAGATTATTTTTGTTGAAAAGAGTTACTTTGCCAGACAACGAGTACAATTATTTTGGTAACTTTTTTTTTCCTAGATGATCAGCGGGATTACTGCTTTTACAGTGTAAATATCAGATTCTGCGCTATAAATACCAATATGCTGAAAGAGTGCAAAAATCACAGGTGTTTCTGACTGATTTTGCTTGCAGTAAGAAAATATCATAAGTAATCCAATTTGGAAGTGCTCCATATACAAGAACAGGAGTGGAGTTGGCCAGAAAACACTCCTGAAGGAATTTTATTTAGATACTTAGAAAAATCAGGACAACCACCCAAAATAAACTATAAATTAATTGTGAGTTATATTCATAGCCAGACCAGGAGAAATAAAGCTAATGGATTTGTTCTTTTAATATATAAACCTGACTGTGCTCTGGAAAGTCTCAGACTGTGATATTTAATTTGCTCCATAATTGCTGCTGAATTGCTAGCTCCCATTCACATATTAATTCTTTGCAAATGTTTTTTGGGGCAAAGACTCAAGATGTTCAGTCTTGAAAAGGGCCCAGTCTTCAAAGTGCAGTTTGTCTTTCCCTCTCACACATATTCCAACAAGTTTGGTTTTTTTTTTTAATGAAACAATGGGAAATACCTTTCTCATTGTGAGATTTACTGCTCCTTAGAAATATCTGACAGTTAACCTTGGCAGTCATTTTATTGCAGGAGGATGCATGAAAAATTTTTGAAAGTTCTGGGACTCTGTTCATCTGGCAGCTAAAGGATTCCAGCAAAGCCTTGCTTGGCCTCAGGTTGACAGCATGAAAGTTTTAATTGTTCATGTGAATACCCTAAACAAAAGAGGAGCCTGAAGAGGGGCATTTGCCAATATATCTGCCTGAGAGAATATGTATGAGAGTTCAGCTGTTCTTGTGAATGTTTCACACTATTTTAGTTGTCAAAAATGTATTGTACTTCTTTAGATTCATTGACTAATTACACTGTATTGTTATTAATACAAATTGGGTAGTCTTCCTCAATCATTATTTTTCCTAGACTTCTAAGTGAAATAATGTAATGGTGTGATTTCCTGTTGATTCCTGATATAGCTTCTAATGACTCACAACAAATTTACAAACTGATGCACATTGATACTACTGGGAGTATTTCCATTGACCAAAATGGGCTGTGAATCAGGCACATACTGGTAAACATAACATTCTCAAGAAATCTTTCTGGAAATTTTAAAGAACATACAAATCAATCTTAAAGCTGAAAAACTATAATATGTGGCAATAAAAATATAAAGATGCAGTAGGAGTCATCCAGTGATAATTCCATGGAAATCAATGGACAATGACTTTTTAAGTTCTTTTTTAATAGTATTTTTAATGTCCTAACTTTTTTTTTTTTCTTCATTTCATAAGACACTTGTTTTTCCATCTTTTCCTCAGGAACTCTATACAGACAATCTTAGTATGGTGCTATCGTAATGCTGTCCAACCGTGAATGCCCTTATATTCACAAACATTTGTGGCCTAGAAAACATTTATCCAGACTATAGTCTGTCTCAAGTCAAGAGGAGGTCTCTGCACCTTGCACAGGTAAAATGCTATCTGTGAAGAATAGCAGCTATGTGTACAGTAGCAACACAAGTAGGAATATATACTTGGGCAATTATCAGGTGAAGCTCCATAATTCTGTCTAATGTGAACCTTAGAATAACCCACACTGACCACCAGATAGTTTTGCTTGTGCAAACAGCTGTATTCAGGAATGTCCCAATTGTGTGTGAAGTGATGGCTTTCCCATCTCTGTGACGCATCCAGTCCAATGAGAGCAGAATTAACTGAAAAATCCAGTTCTGTGTTCTTTGGCACGACAACTGTAGAACCAAAGAACATTGCAAGAGGATTCTTATATCAATATTTGCAGTGAGGTAAAGTTTATACGAGCTGGAGATCTGGACTATATATTTTAAATGTTGTATTTCTGCTACTTTTTGTGACTCTGGGCTTTAAAATGCATTTTCTGTATGTAGGTCTAGCAGAGCATGACATTAAGCAAAGCTGAAGGACAAGGGGCTACACTAATTGTAAGAATTACTCCCCTTGGCAGACTTTTACTCTTGGCAGACAATCACAGGTTTGGTTTAAGAGTAAAGCAGAAATCAGCCTGATGGTGTGCCAATACCAACTGGCCAATTTTGAGTACTCCTACCCTCAGGATTTTTGTATAGTTACATTTCTGTTACATTAGCTATAAAGCAACATGTGAACACAGTAAACAGTTAACTAGAAAAAAACCTCCTGTCATCTGCGAAAAGCATTAGTTCAATTTTATTTTCAACATATCAAAGAAACAACGTTTAAGAACAGCTGTCCCATAAAAATAGGTAGAAGAATCTACATAAAAATCATTTGTGGGCATATTGTATGAACTCAAAATAAAAATTATTGAAATTGAACAACTAGCAGCAGAGATTTGCTAATAATGAAACAGGTTAAAGAACTACAGAACAGAGATATCTGTAAATTTCCAAATTCTTGACCATCTGCTGTTTTTCTTACCTATTTAATTTCAGAGTTGAAACTTTTAGTGAATTGTTGCAATTGAGATTTTTAAATTAGTGCATCCTAGAGCCTTAGGGGACACGCTATTATTTATATTAACAAAATTACACTAGTGTTATTTACAATAAGACATTCCTGCTTAAATGGGAAGGTGGCAGGTATCTTAGAGATATAATAAGAGGAACTCTGTGTGAAGCAGGCACTTCCTCTGGCATTAAACAATATTTTTATGATGGATGGAAAGCTAAAATATTTTGAGATCATCTTTAGATATGTTAAATTCACACCAGAAATAATCTCACTGAAATTATACATGGAAGCGATCAGTAGCAATCCCTTGAATTTACTGTAATGTTAGTCTGAAAATTATTTTCTTTTTATGTCTAATTGCTAAAATACAGTTTACACTTAATTGCATTTCTGCTGGTCTACCGAGTAAAATTTCTGTGCACACTTTTTGGCAAGAAATCTCTTTTTTTTTTTTTTTTTTTTTTTTTTTTCCCAATAAAACATTGCCATGGATAATAACATTTCAAATCTCTTACAAATATTTTCTGCCAGAATTGCTTAATTCCAAAAGTTTTGCAAGTAGATGTTTTTGAATGTTGCCAGAATTAATTCCGAAATCTTCTGTTAGTAATACAGATTCAGTGCAGAGAAAGCCATGAAAAGTTTTAGCACGTTGCCTCCTGTATGCCTTATTTTATTAGAGGATGATGTATTGCTAGATCTTCAGTTGTCATAAATCAATCTAGTAAAATCATGAGGATTTTTGAGAGTTCTGATCTTCTGTCTAGTAAATGCTTGGCTTGTCCACTAAAACGACAGATAAGTTTGCCAAGTTGGATCAATTGGCTTTATTTGAATGCTTCTGTTTTGATGTGAGAAATGTGAGCCTACATTATAGATCCAAAATGTATTGTTTGGTTCCCCAGGTAAAGAATTTTCCCTACCATTAAATCACCAATTCTCTGTCCCCTTCTCTTACAATTATACTTGGGTTTTTTTCACCCAATTCATACAACTCAGAATATCAACCTCCGTCACCGTTTGCTCTGGATCTTGACCCAGCTTCTGTAGAAGTCAAGGGCAAACTTCCACTGGCTGCTGAGACAGAGAATCGGTCATCAAAACAAACAAAAAAAAAGCCAACCCTGGAGTACTAGTTCTTCACAGGGACATGCAGGAGAAGATGATCACACAGCAACAGTGGTCATTATATAGAAGGGTATTTTTCTGGGGACGAAACAGTCAGGATGTTTATGAGAGCTTTTGTCATGTTATGTTCTGGGGTTAGCACGTTTTTCTATTGCAAAAGTCCTTTTATTAGCTGGCTTCTTGACAGGTAGGATTTTTGTTCCCATACCATCTTGCAAATTTCCCTGGAAATATTTGTTACTCCAAACTGTGCCTGAATATTTATCTATTTTTTCCAGTATATGTTAAAAAATTGCTTGTATTTACTAATTTGTAAAAACCTCAACTAACAGAAACAAAACAGAAAACAGTAAACAATTTGGGTCTGATCTTTCAAAGCCTTTTCCCACCAACTTTGATAGTATTCCTCAGGAGAATTAAGTATACTTTATTAAGTATATTTCAGCATTGGCCTCCTTGGTTGAAATAAAATTTGGGTCCTGGTAGAGAGATTTTTTGGGTAGGCCTCAGAATTTAGTTCTCAAAATCTGGATGTCACACAACTCGTGTCTTAAAGTATAAAAGTATTCTGCCATTGTCAGAAGAGTTTGCCTGTTCGACTTGGTCGATAAATGAAGGAAATTCCCAGAAGTGACCCGAATACCTTTTTGGAAGCTGAAGACTAGGAGAGGGAAAGTTTAAGGGGAAAAGAAAGAATATTTCTAAACTTGCTATTTAAGCAGATGTAATCAATTCCTTATCCACCTTTTCCAATTTTTCTTCCATGATCTCATATTTGCGTTTCTTCACCTATTGCATCTTTTATTTATTCTCTGAAACTGCTGTGGACAGCATCACAGCTCTTGGTGTGCTGTATTATCTGTATTGCTAAAGGATTTGGAGAGATCCATCCTATAATACCAGTACTGGTTATTCGGTCATCCAGACAGTGTAAACTGGTGGTCAGTCCCACCAGTGTAAAGACTTAGCACTTAACGTACCATAACTGGTGAGTGGGTGTTGGCTGCCTTTGCTATAGCATATAAGATGCTATATTTTTACTATAGGGTACACAAGACATCATTAAAATATGACTAAGACCCTATGAAACAGAAAGATACCAGTCTTCCTATGGTTAAGAATACACACAAGATGGTTATTTTTGCATCTTTATTATCCTAACTGGGAATATTTGGATTTCTGTTTCTCTCTTTCTTATTTGTATGAGTTCTTCAGATTTGTGGAATGCTTGTTTGTTCTCCACATATTCTTATAGCCATGCATTTCTACTCAGTGGTGAGCCCTTACAGTTTTAGCACATAATTATTATTCCCTATTCATTGTGGACATGGCTTGTTTCTAGAATGGAATTTTGCCACCTTTTCTAATAATTTTTTTTTTTCTTTTGCTCTGGGTATCAAAGATAAGTCTTGCATTTAGTGCTGTGAAACTACTTATTAGAGAGCTCTACTTTAAGAAAAGTTTTTGTTCCTCATTCTCTTGCAACCCTTCTCTCATTAATTGATGCTATTACTTCAATAGATTCAGCTGACTAAAAGATGTTGTACTAAGATTTTTCTCGAAACTATATCTAGTCTTTCCACAGCCAGCCATAAACTGGTAACAGATATACTACAGTTCTTTAAGTTATACACATATAAGATATACACAGTTCTTTAAGATTTATTTTGCTCTTGTTTCAGCTTAATCTCAGCAGGTTTTTTTTTTCCAATTTAGCTCCCTTTTGCTTTTGCCCTCCATAAAGACACACATGTATTTACAGAAACGAACATATATACAAATCCCTATTTCTTTAGCATAGTCCGTTGTACTAAATGCAGAAATTTTTCTCATTTTTTTTTTTCTCAGAGGAGGATACATTTTTATGAATTCACAGAATTTAGAGCTGAAAAGACCCTGGTAGGCAATGCTTATAGGAAGCTATTTTGAACTGATTTGGAAGAATTACATTAAGGTGATTTTGGAGCAGTTCTTTACCACTCACTGTTCAATGGCATAACATACATCTCTAATTCTATCTATAAATGAACTGCCTCTTAAATTAAGAGTCAATTAAATTTTTGGTTGTTGTGCTATCATTTCTTCATAAGTTGGGAGATGCTGTAATATTTTCATTAATAGATAAGAATGCTATTATTTAGTCCTGCTTTTTGCTGTTTTCATTTGCACATTTATCCTTACAGTACTTTTGTTTGAATTAAAACAGTTTCAGATTTTTCAACATTTATCCTGGGAAGACGATATGACATAGCATCCCATAGGAAAAAGATATCCATGTGAGACACAAAGGATTTGCTTATAATCACTTTGCAGTCATTCTGAACCGTACGCCTAGAAAGGTAAGCAATCTGTTATTTTTATTAGAAGTAACACAGACAAAATAGTATGTGAAGCTATTTAGGTGTGGTTTGTTTTTTTTTTTCTGAAACCAGGAGTTCTGATGAATGTGGGAGACATTCTGTGACTTGATTCACATATATTTTGTCAGAAACAGTCTCATAGTTCGAGGGCTAATTTTGTTTCACGTGGTGCAGGGGGGAGGGTAATTTTTAAGTGCAGTCAGTAAAATGACATTAACTACAGTGAATACACATATGCAAACAAACACAAAGTTCTGTGTGAACTGATCCTCAGCTTCCTGTGGGAATGACATCTTCAATGGATTATATCTGAGCCCACTGAGAATCAGTCGGGATGACAGCTGAGCTGGAAGCTATAAAGAATACTGGCTGCGGTCTGGTTTCATATATGTTAGTGATACCTATACTTAGCCTGCTGTCTGGGGTAGAGACGGTAAAATTGGTATGAAGGACGGCTGTAAAAGGAGCCTGATGTGTGATTCTTCCAGGCAGTTGTAACATTATTTTGAAGATGTTTCCTGAAATGTGTTTTCTATTTATGACCTGTTTTATGGCTCAAGGACTTTTTAATTCAGTTGTTAGTACTGATTATTTTCATGCCTTATGCTTGGTGCATTTCTTGATAGCAAAGTAACTTCTTAAATGTAAAAACTCTGTAAGTGTAGGAATTATGTGAGTGGAGTGGAATTACCAGTTTATGTATATGGGCAATGTAATACAAAGCCCAGAACAGAGATCTGGCTCTAACTTGCTGGCCTTTCTGTCTGTGAATATATGTTTAGAATTGCTTTACCTTGTTTCATCAGAAATAACTCTGCATGTAGGGGTGGTATGTGAACAGATTAAAATACTCACGGCCTTTGACCAAAAGCATGAGGACGATGCATAAATCAGATTCCTTTAGTTCTTTCAAAATTCTTGTCACTAAATAATGCTATTAGGGTCATTTAGAAGTGATTTATTAATGTGAAAATTACAGTGGTGATATATAACTTACATTTCAAGACGCAAGAAAAAGTTTCAAGTAGGAATAAGAAGGCTTTTGTATACATTGATAAGGTTCTCCCAAGCCTTCTCTTGTCTAGGCTGAATGGTTCCAGCTCCCTTAGCCTTTCCTCACGTGTCAGATGCTTATCACCTTTTTGGCTCTTTGTGAAATTTGCTCCAGCATGTCATGCCTCTCTTGTCTTGAGGGGCTCAGAGCTGTACCCAACACACCAGATGGGTCTCACTAGTGCTGAGCAGAGCGGAAGGATCACCTTCCTCATCCTGCTAGCACGCTCTGTGTAATGCAGCCCAGGAGGTTGTTGGCCCTTGCTGTGATGGTCCTTTGCTAGCTCATGGTCAACTTCATATCACCAGGACCCCCAGGGTCTCCTCTGGTTTCCAGCAGGTTGCCCTCACCTTGTGCTGTTCCAGCCAGAGAGCATGTGAAGTAGTCTTGGTCTCAATCTCCCTCAAAGGAGCTGGTTTCACACACAGCTCAAGGCACAACGGCTTTTCAACTTAGTCAGCCAACCTGGGTGTATAAAACTGACTGTTGTGAATATCCTTCCTTTCAGCCCATGGAGTATTTTCAACTATCTTGTCATACCCCTTTAAAATAAGCAAGAAGTCATGAGTAGCAGTCTCTGTCTGAATAGTTAGAAATTAATCTGGAAAGGAATCTAAAGAGCAGAAATATCATAGAAATGCTAAAGTGGAGCGGCTTTATAGGAGCTCTAATGTGCATCCTCGCTCCCTTCCTTTCACTGAAATTACATACTTTTGGAATTATTGTTACTGCTTTTAAGTTGCCAGTGACATTTAATATGTAATTAAAAATAAATAATTTAACACAGGTTTATTTTCAAAGATAATTCCTAGGAGTTCTCTTATTTAAACTTAATTCTAGTTGAGGCTTAATGATGGGACAAACCTTTGCAGACTGAAGGTATCATCTATCCTTGTTTGAATGTGGATATCCTCTTTCCAGACTGCTAGTCTGCCAATGCTAAGCAAGTCCTTCAGTCCTAATCTGGAAGGAGTATTTTTCTTGTCTTTCTGCAACTGCCACAGCATCTTATTTCACATTATCTGAAGTAATTCCAGAGTTTCTCTGCAATCCTAAGGTTGTTTGACCCTACCACATGATTTATAGATGTAGTGAAGAATATGTCCAGTGTCTCCTGCCTTTATAAGGAATCATCAGAAGTCACTGCTAACAGATAGCTTGCTCACTGGAGGAATGATTTCATATAATTCAATTTCAGATGAAGTTCATTAGAGTGAACTGAACAGTATGAATGCTAACAGCTGTCAATTGTAAAACAAATTTATGCTAAAATCTCCAGGATGTAAAAGAAAACAGAGTAGCTTGGCAGTATAAAATGTTGCGTATGACGTAGGAGGATTTCCCACTAACATTATTTTTGGCATTTTATGCTTTGTACATAGAATCAATGGCACTTCATTCAATGTGTATTTTCCTTGATTAACCTGAGAAAGTGAGGGCCAAAAGGAAAACTTTTTAAAGGTCTTGTTGATACAGTTAAGGAATAAGTTCTGTGATATACTTCATATGTTTGTCAAAATCAAGTTTTTTGTCATAGTTTAGCAATATTTTACAATATGCTTTTCATTCAATGCCCTTCTCATCTTGACTGAGCCTGCATTTTATATATAGTACATAGACAGTACATAAACTCTGTACATATTAGACAATCTCAAGGTACCTCAAATGTAACCAAAAAAAATTATGTAAGCCCTTCTTTTCATTAAATACATGAGACCAGACCTGTATCTACCTTTAAAATACAAAAAATATGAAAACTTCTCTATAAACAGAACTCTACTTAATGCATCAACATAATCTGTCTTTGGCTGGAACAATAACTTGGATGAGACTCAAGAACAGCCCCTTTTCTTACCGTGAAAGGAAGAAGCTTTGAGGCGAGCAGCACTGTAAAACTTCTGTGTGACACATTTGAAAAAAATGATTAAGGATGTTATGTAAACACTCTGTCTTAGTGCTCTGCAGAGGAAGGAGCTCTCTGCTCCCATCTTTTGGTGATCAACAGAGAATCTGTTGGTTTTATCTACACAGCATGTTTATTCAGGGCTGCAGCTAGACAGAGGCTCCAGGTCTCCTGAGTGGACAGAGCATGCACATCAAACAATCTCTGTAATCATGAGCTCTTCTGTTCACTGATAGATGAAGACCTGGATGCCGTCTCCAAAATCTTTGCGGTGTGTAGTTTTAAAAGTCACTGGTAAGTGGCACTGCAAGAATGTAAAGGGAAACAGGGGTTGCATTTTCAGGTACAGAACCTTCTCAAGGGAAAGAAATGCTGCAGTCTCGACAGTAGAAAGGTGGCTGAGTTAGCACAGGTAGCCTTTTGTCAGGATACGCTGCAGGGCTGCATGGTTCCAGCAGTTACCCAGTCGCATGGGAATGACGGTGTAGGAACAAGAGGTACTGCTATAGACACTGACAGCTGGCTCACCCTGGCCTGTGCACTTGGAGCTGGGGTTTTGTGCAGACATCAAAGTGTTAGCAAGGCTTGCCAGGTGAAAAAAAACTGAAGTAATGTAACAAAGTGAACCTACCTCTTGGGTTATCATACCGAACAGAGAATTTATTTTGAAAATAGCTATTAAAATAATTAAGTATAGAATGTTTGTGTTTTCTCAAGTAGATAGTGCATGTGCTTCTTTCCTTGCTAAAATGTTTCTTGATTTGTGTGCATATTTAGTGCTTGTAAGGGACCGAAAACTGTCTACTGAGCGTACCTTAGGAAAGTAGATAATGGCTTTCAGTGCAGGCTTGAGATCATGGTGGTTGTCCATTTTAAGGGGACTGCAGATTGTTTGAGTCCAGACCTTACTGTCAATGGTCTCTGGAAGAGAGTGCTTTCAGATCTCAGCTAGTTACTGGTTTAGCAGAAGAAAAAACAGCGTAAGGCAGCCTGAGAATAGGACGTGTGACATCTATGTGATGCATAAACTGACTCTCCCAGACAACTCAAGATTTGAGGATGTCATAGATGTAGTTTCTCTGCCAGCTTCCTACCTTACCTCCCAAATGCTGCCCGATGACTTCCCCACAAAAGCAATCTATCTGTGTAAGGAAGGAGGGATGCGGAGCTGGGGGTGTTGATCCTTCACAGCTCTTGCTGAGTTCCTGTCACCTTGCCTGCCCATTGGCACAGAACAAACTGAGAGAAACAAAATCCAGTTCAACTTCATCTGGGTTTTGCATTTCTTTCTGGATGGCAATAAAATTCTAAAAACCTTGCAACCTTAGCCTCTTTCTGTGGTCAACTGAGCAATGAGATTTTAGAGTATTTTTGATCATTTTCTCTGCAAGATACCCAAAATTCTGAATCTACTTCAAGGAACAAGCTGAAATTTTCTCATTATATTTTTTCTCACTTAGATAACATAGTTAAAATTATTGAAGATGTCTATCTTTTTCTTATATTTCCCTTTAGTATGAAATGACTACAATGCTTCTGGATTGCTTACTAGTCCCTTCACCCAAATAAGAACTAAACTGGTAGGTAGGGTCATAAATAGAATATGGAAACTTACACCACAAGAATTCTTGCAATATATACAGTAGTAGTCAATAGTTAGTACCGCCACGTTTTTAAAGTTTATCTCATCTTCTTCACAGCAGGTAACTCAGGTTATTTGGGCCAGATCTGGTATACACGAAGTGCATTAGTTTTGTTTACACTACATGTGTGCAGGTTGTGATTCATTATTTATTAGAAATGCTAGAGCTGTAGACCTAAGTGTTAAATGCCATGGATCCAAGTGTCTTCCAAAAATTCATAGAATCATAGAAAAGTTAGGGGTGGGAGGGATCTTTAAAGGTAATCTAGTTTCTTACAGGTGACTTAGGACATTATTGCCTCAAATGGAAAGGAAACTTCTTACAAATGCTCCAGGATACCATAGATACAATATTAATTTTTGGGTTGAAATTCTTGTAACTCTACACTTTCCTGCAACACCCACCAATGTAATATCTGAGTAGTATCTCTAGAGAAAAATTCTCCCACATCAGTAAACAAAATTTTCCACATGATGCCTCATCCATAGACACTACATAACTGGACAAAACTTCTGTATGCAGATGCTTTGGTCTTCAGACAAGGAACTGGACAAAATATTTCTCCATAGTTTATTGACTTGGCACATGTGAATAAAAAAAGTCTTTGTCCTAGTTTTTCTCTCAGAGCCTCATTCCCAAACTCTATGTCACTCTCTCAAATTCTGTCTTCTTGTCCCTGAATATAACATTACTACTACCTGAAGTAAAGAAGCAAAACAAGTTCTAACCCCAATGGACTGCAGTGAAACTGCAGCAAGGGAAAGCAAATCAGGCCTAGGGTATTTAAAGTGCAGCTGTGACGGAAATGAGGAAGGAAAAAGAAATGTGGGAGGATGAGCAACAAAACCAGAGAAGTGTATGGAAACTCTTGAATTTTCTCAGGGGCATTCTCCAGCCCACAACACAGCATGTTGGCT
Organism: Tetrax tetrax; assembly: GCA_009806455.1. Taxonomy (NCBI): domain Eukaryota; kingdom Metazoa; phylum Chordata; class Aves; order Otidiformes; family Otididae; genus Tetrax; species Tetrax tetrax. The sequence continues at coordinate 507,590 of WHYT01017056.1, forward strand.
AACTTTTTAAATCTCCAACACAATTATACAAAACCTTTCTCTGTCACCCCCATTGTACCCAGTGTGGGTTTCACCAACATGCCACTGATTTCTCTGCAAGAATCTCAGTGCATCATTTGAGCTAGTAAGTGTAGATATCTGCAATTTACAGTGAAACAACTTTAACCTGTAGCTAAGATGTCTGGCAGGACATTTGATTCTTATAGTTATTTAAGCCTGGAGCAAACTGCTACGTTTTCCTGGGCTAAACTTTCCTTCAGGAGAAGACACTTAGCAATTGGCCTAATCTTCTGAGCTCTCAAGCAGGGAACTTGCTGTTTCTTTGTTTTCACAAAATATTTCTCAGCAAGGAAGTGTATTTATAGTAAATATGGGAAAACACAAAATTAGATTTGATTTGTCTTGCTGATAAGTGGAACAAAATATATAAGCATTAAAATCAATGTCTTCAAAAGCTGCCTAATTGTAATAAGCTTCATTTTTTAAAGTATATCGTTTCCACCTTCTGAAAAGCAGACTCTTTAAATTTTTTGAGTCAAGCCCCAAATACTAAGGAAAAAGAAATCACTATTTAGATCTGAAATACAGGTGCAAGAATTTAAAAGGAGTTCGCTATAGCATCCAACAAAACTCCTCAATTTTATCCATATTCAGCTTGGTTACATATTTGTAGTCACATCTCAAAGGAATTTTAATGGAAATTCTCGTTTAAGACGTGGTGACTGGTAAATAAAAAAAGACAGTGTAAGTGAAATAAACAAACCCAGAAGTTTCCCTGGACACCAATCAGTTTTGTAAAGAAATGAATTTCAGTTTATATTTAGTCACAAAACTCTTTTTCACAGGCTAGCAGCCTGAGAGCAAGTGTAGGCTGTGGGTCTAGAAAATTTGTTTGGACAGTATTGTGTCCAGATGTGCTTTCTGCAAATAAGTGGAGTCCAGAAACTTAGTTTTTGAATTAGGAACCTATTTAAGAGAGATATAAAGGCTGAAGGCCTAGCACCTGAAGTTTTAAATTCAGCACCTCAGTTCATGAGGCACAAGGCTGAATGAAGATTTGCTGAAGGCTGATATCGATGCTTCAGGCCCTCCCAACACTGCTGTGTGAAATAATGTGTAGAAGTACTATGTGAACATGAATGAGCAGCACAGGGAGAGTAACGCAATATGGAAATGTTAACAGGAGAGCTGCTGTGTATGTGAACTGTGTTTGAAGACACAGCAATTAGCACAGCCAGCTCTTAAATTTTTCCCTATTTGAAAATAAACACTCATCAACCTTGCCTCTTTTACCCCATCAAACAGGAATTAAAAAATAAAATATGTTTATAAAAATAAACATAGTGCACAGACTTTCAAAATGACAAAATTAGCATGTTGGGCAGAAATATATTCTTCAAGGAGACTCAACACCAGCAAATGTTACATTCTGATTTTTTCATTGAAAATTATATCTCTTTCAAAGAAAGGGCTGGCTTATTTAGTTACCTATGCTGGCTTCCCTTTAAGATCCCCAGTCGAGTTCAGGAGATCCTTAGAAAAGCTGCAATGATCACAGCGTGAGCAGAGTGATAATGTAGGCAAAGAGCAGCTTTCCATTATTTATCAAATACAGGACCAGCAGCTGCTCTCCCACATGGTTTGCTGACACTGCTGCTGGAGAAGCAGGGAGCGATAGCTAATCACCCTGCATGGAAGTCACTGCACTGCAGTCCTTCAGCCCCGTGCTGTCCTTGAGGAGTGAGCTCTCAATTACCGGAAGGTGCTCCTGTATGGGCTGTTATAAGGCAATCGTCAGCTTCTGTATCTCAGCACAACTTGAGTTTTTCAGCATAAAAAGCCACTAAGAAATGTGGAATAACTTCACTGGTGAATTAATTATCTGGTGAGTTTCTCTTGCACTGCATATTTTAAAATCTAGCTGGTTATAACAAATACAGCATCTTTGTAAACCTGGAACTGACACAGCCTTTATTAAGGTATGTAAAGGATATATCTGAATTTACTCAGACATTGTATCTTGTTTTAGGACATAAGTCTGTGATTTAGACTGTGTGACTGTGCCAGCACAGGAATACATGTTACACTTTAATCAATTTGAATGTTTAACTTCAATTCAATTAATGTGATATACATGGCATATATGAAGTACTCTTCGTATTGTTACATATAAGTGCTCTTTTGGAAAGCTGCCATAGCTAAAAAGAATTCATATGCAGAAAAAAAAAGAGGGTTCAAAATTTCAGTTAGAAAGGTTCAAAACTTCAGTTAGTGCGAAGGCCCCGCACTAGGTGCAGTTACATAATGAAACAGTGCAGGTTACCTTATGCTGGATGCCAGTTAATCCATGCTCAGAAAGGCCCCTGGAAAGTTCTGCCTTTATTAATACGATAGACTTTAAGGAACAGAATAACAACTAGCAGTTAGCAAACTAGACATTGCTAGGACACTAGTGAGACACTTCTTGGGCCAGTTTGTTGCAGGAAGAAGGTTCATTCCTCAGAGAAGTGCATACACATAGCTGCCTATGGAAGATGAGGAATTTTGTTAAACTTCTCTGAGGAGGTCTTATTGAGCAGCGTCCTTAAGCAAAGCACACAAATAAGTTTCCCCTGGCAATGCAAAGTGTCAGAAAGAAATTTAAAAGTCCAGAATATCTGGAAAAGGAGGGGAAAGAATATCATCAGTCTTAGATACTGTGAAAAAGAAAATTGATGAAAACTGGATTTTAAGGCTTAAAAAAAAGGATGAATGAAAAAGAATCGTGACTTTCACATACATTTTGGAGTGTGAAACCTTTTTTGTTTCTGATTGGAAATAAACATTGAAATTAACTAATGAGCATTTCTGGTAGATTAGTAACTACTGTTGAAAAGGAAATGCTGAAATTTTTTATTTAACACAATTTTTCAATATATCTGATTAAAAAAATGAATGAGACAGAGAAAGAAATCTAAACAGAACTAGCCTGTAAGATAGATACATCTGCCCCAGACATGCAGCCACAGGAAAATTTAAGCTCCTAAAGAGTATCTGAGCAAAAATAGGGGGACAAATTGCATTACATGTTGTGAGGCAGAGCTTTGCACCTGCCCCTGCAGAGCACTCACTGCCAGCTATCAAGAGGCAGAAGGCAGAGAGTATTCTGCTCTGTTGTAGTAACAGAGAGGATGATGGATGCAGGATGGAGCAGTGTGGTAAAAGCACCAGGATGTTATTTGTGTATATGTTATTAGAGTGTCAGCCTAATGTTGCAGTATGCAACCTTGTCCATAATTTATATAATTTATAACTTCTCCCTCTTTTGTCACTCATTTTCCTTCCTGTTGCCTGTTAAAGATATTCCATCTTTTTACATATTTCCCAAGGGGTTGCCAACTTTCTGAAAAAGCTATGCCACAGTCTGAACGTAAACACTAAAAATATTGCAAAACAAAATGTCAGGAGATTGGCATTTCAGATTTTCAAAGAACAGTCAGGACCTGCCTGCATTCCTTCTACTTCACTTTAGACATCTATAAAGTGAGCATCTGTGCTCACACCAGTTAGATTTATTTCACTTCACCATCAATGAAAAAAAAGACGACAACACTTTTACACTTTGATAGGATTAACGTTGTGAATGTCTATGCTGAGGTGATTCCTGTCTAGAATCATAGAATCATAGAATGGTTAGAGTTGGAAGGGACCTTGAAAGGTCATCTAGTCCAACCCCCCTGCATGGAGCAGGGACATCCCTGACTAGATCAGGTTGCTCAGAGCCTCATCCAGCCTGGCCTTGAATGTTTCAAGGGACGGGGCATCCACCACCTCTCTGGGCAACCTGTTCCAGTGTTCTACAACTCGCATTGTAAAAAATGTTTTCCTAATATCCAATGTAAATCTACCCCCTTCTATTTTAAAACCATTATGCCTCGTCCTATCACAACAGGCCCTGCTGAACAGCCTCTCCCCATCTTTCTTGTAGGCCCCCTTGAGGTATTAGAAGACCGCTATCAGTCTCCCCCCGAGTCTCCTCTTCTCCAGGCTGAACAGCCCCAACTCTCAGCCTGTCCTCATAGGAGAGGTGCTCCAGTCCTCTCATCATCTTTGTGGCCCTCCTCTGGACCTTCTCCAACAGGTCCATGTCCTTCTTATGTTGGGGGCTCCAGAACTGGACACAGTACTCCAGGTGGGGGTCTCACCAGGGCAGAGTAGAGGGGGAGAATCACCTCCCTCGACCTGCTGGCCACGCTCCTCTTGATGCAGCCCAGGATGCGGTTGGACTTCTGGGCTGCAAGTGCACATTGCCGGCTCATATTGAGCTTCTTGTCCACCAGCACTCCCAAGTCTTTCTCCTCAGGGCTGCTCTCAATCCATTCTCTGCCCAGCCTATATTTGTGCCTGGGATTGCCACGACCCATGTGCAGGACCTTGCACTTGGTCTGGTTGAACTTCATGAGATTTGCACGGGCCCACCTCTCCAGCCTGTCCAGGTCCCTCTGGATGGCATCCCTCCCTTCCAGTGTGTCAATGGCACCACACAGCTTGGTGTGATTGGCAAACTTGCTGAGGGCGCACTCTATCCCACTGTCCATGTCGCCGACAAAGATGTTGAACAGGGCCAGGCCCAACACAGACCCCTGAGGGACGCCACTCGTGACTGGTCTCCACTTGGACATTGAGCCATTGACCACCACTCTCTGAATGCGGCCATCCAGCCAACTCCTTATCCACCAAGTGGTCCGTCCATCAAAGCCCTGCCTCTCCAGTTTAGAGAGAAGGATTTCATGCGGGACAGTGTCAAAAGCTTTGCACAAGTCCAGGTAGATGATATCCGTTGCTCGTCCCTTGTCCACTATGCTGTCACCCCATCATAGAAGGCCACCAAATTGGTCAGGCACGATCTGCCCTTGGTGAAGCCATGTTGGCTGTCACCAACCACCTCCTTGCTCTCCATGTGCCTTAGCATGGTTTCCAGGAGTATCTGCTCCATGACCTTGCCAGGCACAGAGGTGAGGCTGACCGGCCTGTAGTTGCCTGGGTCCTCTTTGTTCCCCTTTTTAAAAATAGGGGTTATGTTAGCTCTCTTCATCACCTGCAGAAAGAACCAAGGATAATGATCTTGGATGTAGATGTCCTTCTTGCAGGTATCTAAAGTTAAATGAAATTACTGTCAGTGAGGTTATCTTTTGTGAGCAGACAACTAATACGTGTTTTGTGCCATTTTGTTTTGCAGTGTCCTAGTGAAGGTTTAGCCATTAAGAGGTGTTTAAAGATGTCTGCTGCTAAATACTTTCCACAGCAGCAAAGAAGGAGGATGTGTGAGGGCAGCCATAGTACCTACAGTGAGTGCCAACTCTTCCTTTCCCATGAATGGTTAGCTATGTCAGCATAACATTTCTTCAAACTAACAGGAACCTTATGAATATCCATACAAATAACACAAGCTCACTTTTTAGCAGGAATGACATTGTTAATTGAGTGCAGATGGTTTAGGTCACTGGTAGGCTAAATAACCAGATAAGTAAGAGTGATCTGATGCTGAGAAAATTATAACATCAGAATACAGAAAATTGTTGTTGTTCTTATGTAAATTAATCGTCTGCAATCCAGTCTGCTAGGTATATGTGTTTAGTCACAGCTGGATAAAGAATATAGTCATTCAAGACCATTCAGCTTAGGTACTATTTATAACTACTGTTTGTTTGTCAATGGTAGACCTGGAAAACACTCACAGTTTCTGTTCTGCAGAAGTTTCTTTCTTTCTTTCACTTCATGGAATGCCAGCTGCAAGGTACTTTATCTACCATTTCACTAATTTATTGAATACACCTCTAATATGTAGTTTGAATATTCATAACTTGTATATTTTATAATAAATACTAAAGAGTAAGCAGATGTTAGTATGGGTTCCTCAGTTGCAAGACAGGGAGACTCAGAGGTAAAATTTAGTAGTAAACTGGCAGTAGGTGCCACAAGAATAATTAAAATATTTGACTCATGCCAAGATGCCTAAACCAAACAGCTAAACTGAATTATTTTATTATAGATAAAATAGAAAAGGCTCAAAAGAATAAAATCCAAATGATTCCAACTTGATTTGCCCTCATTTTGCTGGTCTGAGTGAACTGAAGTGTTTTGAAATCATCCTAGTGATTACAAGGCAAAAGCCAAGATTAGAGGGAGCTTCTCCAACCCTCCTGGATTTCTCACACACCAGCTAGCAGACTTCTCCACTAAAAAGAGATTAATTTTGTCCAATCTGGGACAATGATTGAGGCCTTTCTTTTAGGATCCCCCAGCTAGCCTTCTATATGAGTATGAAAAAAAAACTGACAAGAAATAATTTCTCATTCATTTTACCCTTTAGTTTTCTCCAGACTTTTGCTCACCGTACCACACCAAGTAGAAAGACAGATGAGGCTTATTCCTTGACCACTTATTACATGCATAGCCTACACAAGCAAATGCCTGCTGCTCCGAAGATGAACCTAAGTTGATCAGCAAAGCCCAGACTCCCTTCTCTCAATTTCACTTTACTTCTGAGAAAATATCACTCCGTGGGTTGGATTTATTTGCCATAATGAGGATGTCTACAAGGTGAATGTTCATACTCGTCATTGAGGTGTCCTTCATCTTTGGGTGTAATTCATCTCATCCTGGAAGAGCCATCCATACTAAGTCAGGAATGTGCCCTTATATGCTTCTTCCTTTCCATTGACAATCTGTTCAGCCCTGAGGGAAAGACTGGAGGGGTATCTGTCTATATTGAAGGACTGGTGACGTAAGCATGTTGTTCTAATACATTTCATATCTTCCCTGATGAGAAGCAAGAAGAATGTCTGTCCAAAGCTCCTGTATGCACCCAGTAGAAAGCTCTGAAGGTCTATTGCAGCATGAAATCTTTTAACTTAGCATTTCTACTACTAGATGATAGAACTTCGGTGGTTGTCAAAAACACCTTCATTGCTTTAAAACATCCTCTCCTGTAGCAAGGGGCAACATATTCTAAAGATATTACTTGTCAGGAATGACTGACATAAGGTAAAAAATCCCCAAATTTCATAGAAAAATATGTGCTATGCACTGCCTAATAACATCAATACATGAGTTGTTATTTATTTCCCTGCTTCATACACAGCAGTATTTCCATGTCTTCCTCGTACACAAATGCTATGTTTCAAGATTTTTATCTAATTTTTATCTTGAAGGCAGTTGAAATTGCCTCTCCAGATGTTATTAAATAACCAAAGCATGCTGTAATCAAGCAGCCTAATTCCCTGGAAAGGAAAATAATTTCCTGTACGTTATTTACATATCTCCGATTTCTTCTAAAGCTTGCAGAAGAGACTTACGACAATGGTAGTTGATGCTGTTTTCCCACTTAACAACAAATAGTTCAAATTCTCTGCCGGTATTAACCCCATTCACTCCCATCAGCTAGTCTTCAAGGAATCCTGTAAGAACAATTTTGAGTACAAGTGAGTTTGTCACTTTGTAGTATAAGGCTTTAGCTATCCCACAGGAAGAGTATAAGAAGCTGGGTGGAAAATTGACATAACCCTTGTTTCTGTGAGCTTGAGTACACAGGGAGAAATAAATGCATCTCTTTTAAGAGAACTAGTTGTATGTTCGCTCTCTTAAATGCCAGCAGGATGCACATGCCTTTAATTGGATAATATAACCCTTGCACATTCCACATTACCATTTTAAGGGCAGCTTCCATTATACATTCTGAAACTGCAACTTGTAGCAATAAAAAGCAATTTAACACTTGAAACTAGTGGTCTTAAAACATTTGCAGACTTTGACACTTCCGAGTTGTGTAGCTCAAAATTAAATTCCATTTCAAAGAGCTAAAATTTGAAAACAATACTTGGTTTCTCTAATCTTCGTCCACCTTATGTACAGTTTTTGTCCTTATCACAGAATAGTACAAAGCTAAGTAGAATGTAAACCAAACTATAAAATAAAAGCACATGTGAATCACTCTCTAGCTGACATAGCAGCTTAGCCTGAAACCTATCATTTGTAGCTGGATACTAACAGGCAAAATGTAGTTTAAAGCACAGTAGGGGCAGTGACATTAGAAAAATGTTTATGCCTTATAGCTGGGAATGTACATGTCCAGTTTAAAGATTTTTTTTGTTGTTGTTCTGTGTGTGAACATGTAATCTCAAATCTTGACCTCTACAATAACATAGAAGAAAGGAGAGGAAAATAAAAAAAAAAAAGAAAATCCTCCTTTTTTATTTCTCAAGGGGATACAGGGCAATTCCTGTAGCCTAACACTCGTATATGAAATGTGAGAAGTTCTCTCCTCTTTTTCCCTATGCATCATTAAAGGCCAAATCTAGTTAGCCTTTTCTCAAAATTTGTTCCCTTGAGCCCCTCACAAGTCAGTTCTGTGATATTCTGTTTCAAGAATTTCCCATTTGTTCAAATGAGGCCTCATTAATGCTAGACGAAGTCCTACAATAACTTCATAACTCAGTAGACATGTCCTGGGACTTAGTTTACCCTGTTTTGTTGCTGCAAAATAACATGCAGATGGTTTATTATGCACAATCACTCCCAGTTCACTTCCCTGACCTATGTCCTATGACATTAACATTAGACATTATAAACCTCAAGTGCATTAACATTTGAGAGTTTTCATCTTAGCAGTCGTATAGTCTTGGTGAAAGACATTCATTAAAACCAGCTCACACTCACAACGAGTAAACTTTCTCATTAATGTTCTTTAAAGGTCAGGAAGATGATGAAGGAAAAATCCTGTAGTAATAATGAATAGTAATGGTTTTACATTTATAAAGTACTTTTGTTCTCAGTATTACAAAGTATGTTAAAAACATTGTGAATAAAAATGTTTGTACGTGGTGTAGTTTGTTTCAGAAAAACCTAAATATCACTGAAACTGAATTTTGAATTCTCACAAAAATGGTGATTTTTTTTTTTTACATAAGCATGGTGCAAGTTATTATGAAGCCATTCTCTTTTTCTTTCTCTTGCAAGTGTTTCCAGGATTCTGTCACTGGAAATGTTCCATGTTGCCCTGAAGACTAAATGGGTCTTCTCTTTTACCTCTTAACCTTGACAGTTAATAAGCAGGATTTCTCACTGAAAAGCTGCCTTACACAATTTGCTCTTCTGAGGAAACTGGTTCTTTATAAAGACACACTTCCACAAAAGACAGACTATACACTTTTCATTCACCTGCAGGGCCAGTAGCATAAATACCATACTAGCGAAAGCAACAACCCTTGACAAGAAACATCCAGCGTCACGGTACACAAGCAGCCAGATAGTGTGAAATCAGCTTAAAAACTAAAGCTACACAAACTAATCACTGCAGGTCTACCCAGAAAAGCAATTATCCTGGAAATCCCTTTCTTGCTGAACAGATCCACTCTTTAGTCCCACCCCACAACTGGAAAATTGCCATTGACTTCAGCACACTCTGAATAGGGTGTAATTCATATTGCAGCCTATATGCTCATGCAAATGACAACACTGAATTCTTGGTGTATGTTATGCCTTTTAGCACTGCGGAGCCAACAAAGGGGTCTGCGAGAGGGAGTTAGATACAAGGCAGGCTTGTGCTTCATCAGCAGATCTGTCTCCTCCATTCTGATTGCAGTTTCCTTATGGCTGCTGATGATTATGAGCCAGGAAAAAATCACAGCTGTTGTTCCAAAAAGCCCTTTTAAAACAGAGTAAATCCAACCCTGTATCACTGGCAAGTCAATTAAAATGAAATGATCTGATGCTGGTTTTGCAGGCTTACTTTTTAACAACTGTCAAACAGAAAGTTCAATAATAAGAATCTACATTATAGGCATCCCATTTACATCCTCCGCTTCAGCAGCAGAAAGAGAAGACTCCAACTGCCTTTATACTTGTTTTAATTTGTTCAGGAACACACATTTTAGAAAGGTTGATAAGGATCCAGAATACTCTATATTGAGAGCATGGAAACCAGTGGACTGTTATATACACAATATCCATTCACAAAAGAGACCCCAAATCTGCAAACTTCTTTTTGTCATGATTTGACTTCATATAAAATCGTTTATACTAAATATATGATATTGTTGTGTGATGTAAAATTAGATTTTAGGGTCATAGAAATGGCAGAAGGAGATTTGTGCTTGAGCAGAAAAGCATGACTGCCTTGAAAGACAACAAAGAAGATGAGGAAGCAAAGGCTATTACAATGCTGCCACTTACTGCCTGAACAGGAAAGAGTTGCTCTGAGCAACCACTGTGCACTTTTTGCTTTCCAGTGTGTGATGACTGCTCAGAGCAGAAGCATCAAGTTGTATTACAGCTGATCTGTAACGTCAGGAAAACAGTATTTTTTTTTGTCTCATGATTATTAAGAGCCTAAAACCGTCAGAGCAGGGATTGACTACTGCTGTGAGGTTTTGTATAACATGGCTGAGACTTCTGAATACCATTCTAATCCTAACATTCTAATCCTAATAATAAAGTTGTTAAAGACTATGAAAAAGCAAAGCCATAGTCAGGGAGCTGCTCTTGGTTACCCGGCATCAAGTCATTTACAGTAACTGGCGTTTTAGTAATGCAGGTAAAACTAGACAATAAAAAAGAGGAGTTGTACATAGAGGTTTTAAATTCTGCTTCTGAGGGAAGGTGCCATGTCCTGTAGAATGACAGTGAGCTCCAAATGTCAGTGTTTTCTGCCTCTTTAAAGTCTTGAGATAATCGTAGAGCTGTTCTGCAGATAAAATGATGACAAGTTGAACATACACCCATGTCTGCCTGTGCTCTGCAGTCTCCTGGTTTTGTTTGCCCTTTCTGATGTGAAAATTTATTGTTCAAAACGACATTTGAACAGCTGGTGATGTTCGGAAATTTCTGTTTTACAGATCAGAAATGGAAAAGCAAGGAGACCAAGTTCTACATCGACAAAGCATCTAGCTTTCATTGAACTCAATTTAACTGATTTCAGTGTCTAAGTACTTTTGAAAATACGTAATTTAAAGACATCTGATCCAATCTCAAGGGAACTGTATTACGGGATAAAGATCTGAACATTAGCTTATGGAGTTCAAGGCTGTTATCAAAATTGCCTGATGGTTGAATCAAGAATATTTCTTTAAATGTTTGTAGTCACTTTGTATTACCTGTGAATTGAATTCAGCTATTTATTCTTGAACATGGCCCATTAAATTCTAATATTGGGGGACTTTTTAAACAACTAAGCTTAATTAAATATGTACATCTATCAGATAAGCCATGGACACCAGACTTTACTAACAGTTGAAGACTTAAAGAAGTAAATAGACCTAATGATATAATAAACCTTAGGGTCTATTTTGCCATCAGCATGTACGTGGAAGCTTAATTGACTTCTATGGTAGCTGTGCAGGCACAGAAAAACAGAAGAACTTTTCATTTTAACTGCATCGCTAACAAAATCTTCAAATCTCTTATCAGTGACTATTTCAGCCTCAGGAAAAAAAAATGTCCTACAAGCAACCTTTTAAATACACTAAGATAGCAATACATATCTGACTTCTGGCAGATATATAAAAAATCTACATTTGTACTTAATTTATTCTGGAGCCAAAGACCTAAATGCATGTGGTTTCAGTTGCCATCTACTTTTATGACTAGTTCTTTCTATTTACTGCTTTCAAATCATAATCAGGTGAGGAGCATCTTGTCCGACAGAGCAGTTTCCTGCATTATGTATTTAGTGTAAACAATGCACTTTTTCTGAACATGTAGGTTTGATGATGCTTTTGAAAGATTTCTCCAGTTTCCATCCACCTTCTCCATACTGGGGCTCCAAAGAAATAGAGACAAGTGAGAAAATGAGAAAGATGGAGCACCTTCAGATAGCTCTGCTTGATACCTGTTACAATTTGTCTCACTTGCCACTCAGACTTTTGCTTGTTTTGACTGTATCCAGTCGCTGAGTTTCATGCCCTTTTAAGCTCCATTAGTCTCTGGATGATGACTGATTGCTATTCTGAGCTTCAGGAATGCCCAACTATTAATCCCACATCTGACAGCCTTTACAGTAGTGGGACTCCCACAGTCAGTGTGACAACCTTCCCAGGTCTCTGACGTGTCACTTGGGCATGTCCCCAGTCAGGTGTGACCTGGGTCTGGAGCTGGGGTTTCTAATTGCACCCTGAAGACTGAACCGCACAACATTTGCTGTGTTTTGAGAGAAAAGAGTGATCTAGTCATCTGGACCCAAAATGAATGACTTCAGCATAAGAAGCTAGAAGCTTTGGCTATGCCTGTGTTAGCAATGTGACATGTTATGGGACATATTAAGAACAGCTTCATAGGGAGAGAGTTGGTGCTAGGCACTTGCTGTCCACACTTCACATATTTGGGGCAGATTTTAGACTATCCTTCATCTGGTCCCACAGGCTGAATGTCTCCTAGTGGCTGAAGTACACTTTCTTGTTTGGTTTCATTCAAAACCAGTCCAGTTTGAGTGGTCTAAGACCAAAGCATGATAAAAGGGGATGACTGGGCGATCCCCTTAAAAAAATGTAGTTCTGATTTGAAGCGAAATGTTGATGTGATTCTTGCCTATAATCCTTACCTGTGAATCTAACGTGCATCAAGGAGCTTAAATGTAATCCTGAGTTAGGCTCCAGGTAACTGCCCTTCTATAAAACCACGCCTATGAGATTTTGTCTGGGTAGCCCAGGCCCAATTCTGGCCAATGGGAGTACCTGAGCCTGTGCTGTGAACTTGATATTTCCAATCAGGAACCCAAGTTCAGGTGCTGCAGTCCTGGGCAGCACAACATATAAGCCCTTTCTTGGATCAGGAACAAATCCCACAATTAAATAAATATATTTCTGTCTAAACAGGCTGCCATTAGCTTTTAACGAGGAGATCCTAGATTTGCGATGCTCCTTTAGTTAGTGTGTTTTCAGCATCCTTTTCAGTACTTTTTCTTATATTTTGTGCTCTTTTACTAAGTTCACTCATTCTTAGTGTCTAATATTCATGCTGTAATATCAGTTCATACAAATTCTGAAGTGGAATAATTAAATGTACTTAACATTGTGCCAATGAGTAAGGTTAGAGAGGCCATTTTCTTCAGACTGATAATTTTACTGTCTCCTGGAGTCAAAAACAACAGAAGCCTTGTTTCAAAGGCACAGTGGTTTGACCCTGGTAGGCAGCTCAGACCCACACAGCCCCTCATTCACTTCCCCCCAGCAGGATGGAAGAAATAATAAGGGTAAAAGGGAAAAGAAAAATTTGTGGGTTGAGACAAAGGCAGTTTAATAGGTAAAGCAAAAGCTACTTCTGCAAGCAAAGCAAAATAAGGAATTCATGCACCACTTCCCATTGGCAGGCAGGTGTTCAGCCATCTCCAGGAAAGCAGGGCTCCATCACAAGTAATGGTGACTTAGGAAGACAAATGACGTAACTCTGGACATCCCCCTTCCTCCCTCTTCCCCCAGTTTTATTGCTGAATGTGATGTCATATGGTACAAGATATCCCATTGGTCAGTTGGGGTCAGCTGTCCCAGCTGTGTCCCCTCCCAACCTCTTGTGCACTCCCAGCCTGCTTGGTGGTGGGGTGGTGTGAGGAGAGGAGGTCTTGATGTTGCACAAGCACTATTTAGCAATAGCTAAAGCATAATAGCTACTATGAAGAAAATTAACTCTATCCTAGCCAAAACCAGTAATGGTTTTCATCCATTTTCTTCTCATTTTAACATTGCCCAAAACCTTCTTTCATGTGTGGTTTCAGACTATGAATTAATGATGACTCTATGTGTGTAATTGAAGCCTATTTGAATGTAACCTGAATGTATTTAACTGCACTGCAGGAAGAACACATTTTGAAGTCTTGGAAAGTTGCATTGAAATTCTTCTTGTTCAGCTACTGCACAAGTCTGACATGACAACAACAGGCCCAGTGCCTTCTCTGCCAAGAGCCCAGTTCCTTTTACTTCAAAGCTCCAGCTTCCATGTGGGGTTTGAGCTTTGGTTTTTTGCAGCTGTACCTCATCCTCCCGCTCTCACATCCTGCTGGCAGTGTGCTGGCTGTCAGAGCCAGCCGAAAGAGAGAGCAGCACCAGAGGCTCTCCCAGGGTGAGGATGGTGAGCTCAAAGGGCAGTGAAGTTCCAGTTACTGCACTGACAATATCTGGCTTCTAAGATTCTTATCCGTTCTTATGTACTAGTCTTCTACCTTCCTTTTTTTCCACTTGACTTCTTCCAGTAACCTCATTACCCTCACTGTTTTCCTTACCTCTCCACATCTCATCAACCACCACACTTGTTATTGCTTTTAAAGGCTCTAAGTGATAGATTTGTGACTCCCTATATATCCTTTTCTCTGGCTAGAGTAAAAAAATAGGCAATCATTTCCTTACTGCTGAAAAATGTCATATGGAGAGCTATGTTTTATGAACAATAAGAGAAGGCATGGTGGAAGCCCTGAGCAACTGAAAGAAATTGCTGTGGTTTGGATGAAGCTGTTACCCCAAAGGCAGAGATACACTGCACCACGAGCAGCAGCCTGAATGGTGACGGCCTCCTGTGGCTTGTGGTTTGCAATTTGGTGCTCCCCCTAAAAGAATACACCTATGGAAAAAAAAAGATGAAGAACTGAGACCTTTAGAAGAAAGAATATGTGCATATAAATATATATCTAAAAATGTAAAGAGATTGTTCACAGAGGCAATCAGGGGGAGGGAATGGATGAAGATGGCTAGGAAGCAGTTTTACTCATTAGATCCATTAGGAGTAAGCTTTGAAGTTTTGGAGCAAGTGACACTGGACTGGGATCCATAGTTTTGAAGTATGAAGGAAAATATTTCTAAAACATATGTGTCTCTGTGGGCAATATTCAATTGTATTTGTGCATAGGAGTCCAATTACACATATCACGCAGGTATCAGGAGAGATGATATATGATGAAGGGAATGAGAGGAGTGAATAGAGAAATACACACTGAAACACATGGAAAATGTCACTGAGCAAATGTATAATGCTTTTTTTTGTGGCTCTTTTGTAGGGAAAACGCTATGTGAACTGCAGAGTACAACTACAGGGGGTATATTATAGACCTGAGTTTGTATTGAAATCTCAGCTTCTTTTTAATATCATCTGGTCTCCAACTACAGACACCAGATTGCACTAGTATGTTTCTTTAATTTTGTTCCATTGAAAACAGCAAGAAACATTTCTCAGGCCTCGTGCAAATTAGGGAGCAAAAATACAGTTTAGAAATTATGAACAGTTCCAATAAAAATGTACCATGGATTAATTGAATAATTTTCAGAAGATATTGATATGATTGGGCTGAATGTCAGGTACTATCTTCCCTTTCTAATAAAATAGTAAATGAATTTTTTGAAATAAAAGTATCGTGGTGGATTTAACTAAGTACAACCAAAAAGAGCAAAACTGTAAAACACTTAGTACTGCCCCTCTACTCTGCCCTGCTGCCCCTCTACTCTGCCCTGGTGAGACCCCCACCTGGAGTACTGTGTCCAGTTCTGGAGTCCCCAACATAAGAAGGACATGGACCTGTTGGAGAGGGTCCAGAGGAGGGCCACGAAGATGATGAGAGGACTGGAGCACCTCTCCTATGAGGACAGGCTGAGAGAGTTGGGGCTGTCCAGCCTGGAGAAGAGGAGACTCGGGGGAGACCTGATAGCGGTCTTCCAATACCTCAAGGGGGCCTACAAGAAAGATGGGGAGAGGCTGTTCAGCAGGGCCTGTTGTGATAGAACGAGGGGTAATGGGTTTAAATTAGAAGGAGGTAGGTTTAGATTAGATATTAGAAAAAAAATTTTTTACAATGAGAGTTGTAGAGCACTGGAACAGGTTGCCCAGAGAGGTGGTGGATGCCCCATCCCTGGAAACGTTCAAGGCCTGGCTGGATGGGGCTCTGAGCAACCTGATCTAGTCAGGGAGGTCCCTGCTTCTTGCAGGGGGGTTGGACTAGATGACCTTTGAAGGTCCCTTCCAACTCTAACCATTCTATGATTCTATGATTCTAATAGAAATGGCACAGTAAATCAGAATGAGCACCTCAGTTGAGTGAAACTTTATGGTCTATTCTGAAGGAAATTGAAAACAGAATAACTAGGGACACCACAAGATCCAGAGTCTGAGTGTTGGATATCATGCTGTTTTAATAATTCAGTGACTAAAGAAAATTCCTATTTTTGCAAGACATCAGTCGTGATACCAACAGTTTGTGTCTCCTGAAATGTGGACATGCTAAAATACTTTTAAAACATGATTTTAGTCTCTCTGTTTAGTATTGGTTTTAATTTTTAATTTTTTTTTTTTTAAAGGGAACTGATTCAAGCTTATGTCTGCTAAAGTAGACAGTAAAAGTTTTTTTTCTGAGATTTTACTACAACAGTTTTTTTTTTTATTTTTGGCTGAAACAGTTTTTCAGGAAACAAATACCACTAGAGGCAAGTGAAAGATAGTCAAGGAAAATTTCACTTCTTTCAGGTGCACACTGTAGCATACATTCTCATACATTTTTTCTCTTATTTCACATTATTTGCAATCTTGTAACCTTACATGATCAGTAATTGCATTTGTGCTATATACTATAAATAGGCAGTTGTACTTCATAACCAAAAATAGTATTTTTGATTATGTTTGTGATTTGGATTAGATAGACTAGGAGATTGTATATAGTAAAAGATTGGTAAAAAGTAAAGGGATAACTTGAAAATATAATCAGTAAAGCAAATGTACTTTTTATTAAATACATGTCAAAGTTGAGAAATGTTTTATAGTACAGATCAACTTTTTGATAAGTTGTGCTCTTTAGAGTTGTTAATTAAAATTTCCTCCTACTTGTCTAGATTTGACAAGCTTCAAAATACCCACTTAGAGTACAACAAAGCTCCTGCTCTGCTACTAACAGCATGGGAAAAGTGCTTATAGGCACTTTGTCAGATCCTGCAGTTAGAAGAGTCAGCAAAACCTACTCATTCATGTTTCTCATGAGCCTTTCCCCTCTCTTTCCCCCTCCTCTCTAACTGCCTCAAACAAAAAGCCGACTCTGTGTTTGCAGTGTACTGTGAACTGTTTCATTGCTGGTGATTAAAAACAAAGCAAGTCAAACCTTTGCGGGAATCTATACAGTGGCGGTAAATCCAGTACATGCCATCTACATGCTTTTCAAATCTCTTCATGTAACCTCTATTTCTTTTTTCTGGGATAAAGAGCATGGATTTTGATAAATATAACTACTTGAAAGAAAGAAAATCCCTGTGTCATGTACTGTGCCCACCCTCCTCCCCCACACCGATTCTAACTTTATAACAGGAGATTAGGGGGTAGGAGGGTAGCTCACCAAAGCTACTTAAACTCTGTAAAATTTGGAGACTACAGATGACACAAAGCTGTCTTTGCTATTGTCAGATATAACAGTAAGCTAAGGAAAGGCCTGATTAAAAGGAACCAGTTACACAGAATGGTAGAGAAGAAGTAGGAATTTAATCCGTTATAAATACAGAGTGCTAGTACTTAGACTATTGTACCTTTGAAGTAAAACAGAATTTCATGAAGTCTACACCATTGCAGCTGAGAGCAGTGTTTGACCCAAAGTCTGGCTTAACCAGAGAAGAAGGCACAGGAACTGTGTTTGCAGCCAGTGCTGTGCCGGTGAGTATCTGGGAGAAAACATAGAACTCCAGTCGTACCTCAGGACTCTCGTTTGGCATTGCACAGAGAATAAAATTGACTCTGTTTTCTCACCCGTTGAGAGCTTCCCTGTGTGCAGAGAGTTATAACATGCACACTTGGAGGACGACTTGGATTCAGCAGGGAGCAAAGGGGAGGGAACGGGCCCTGTTTGTGCCACGCTTCGGAAGCCATCAGCTGGCACTTCCTCAGGGAGCTCCTGCCAGCTCACACAGGCCAGGCTGGGAGGACGGAGTGATCCTGGTGCGCTGGGGGCTAAAAAAAGGAAGAAGAAACTCTGGCTTACCAGCTATTGATTATGTATAACACTTGATAAAGCATTTAGTAAACTATCTTCTGAGTATTCATCTTATATATTGTATTCTCCATTCTGTAACAGAACTAGTGTCGTAACTATAAGAAGCAGAGACAGTGCTAGCTGAAGGCATCAGCCCTTCCAATTTGAGAATTTTAATAGAAGGCTGAATTACTGAAGCCAAACACTTTTAATCAGAGAACATAGCTAAATTTAGAAGGCAAGCAGCAAACAGCCTTTGTTGCAGTCCTCCAAACCAGGCATCAGGGAATGGGTAATAGGGCTTTGTGTCCTGGCTGACAGGCTTGATTGCCCAGCGTGGCAAAGGGACATAGTGACAGCCCGTAGGACAGAACTGCATTTTCCAGGAATCGTCCTTTCCCTGTCTCATTCACTGTGTGTCTCCTCTGTTCTGAAAGACATAAGGCAGAAGTCCTACTGACAGCAAAACTATGGAATTTTCTTCAAGACATTTTAAAAAATCTTGCAGTGATTTGGGGTTTTTTTTTGTTGTTGTTTTTTTTTCACTTTGGAGTAAAGAAAAAAAAATTAATCTTTCTAAACAGCCCTTCTGGCCTGTGTACATTCATTCATCAGTTCCACAACATGGCTTTCACTCTGTTCTCATTTCCTCTTCAAGTCCCAGTTGAACTCAGTGATTAATTGATAGCAGTAATAAGTTGCTATCATCTCCGCAATAGCTGTGAGAAGGAGTTGAGATTGCTTGCCAATAGGCTTCAGCAGTGCTATTTTGGAAGGAGTGAAGTAAAGTGCCGGAATGCTAATACTGAACAGCACAGATAGCCGCTGGGTTGAACTGTTCCAATACATGCTATTTTTGATCATTCCAGCATAAAATTAACTCTGGCTTTCACAGTTACGTGCTGCCACTGGAAATGTTGATGCTCAGAAATGAGGATCTGGGTTTCAGTTTTAAGGGAGGCTGTGCTTTACTGGATACCGACATGTCAGGCTGTCTCTCTTCCTGGGAGGAAGCCTTTTTGCTGACGTCCCCACCACCATGCTCATGTCAAGCCTCTCTGCTTTCCCAGCTCCTCAGTCAGGTGTTCCCCTCATATATCCTGTTTCCAGATTTTTTTCTCAGTCAATCCATGGTTTTTTTTCTCTGAGTCTTTGATCTAATTTCTTCCCCCTCCAGCTCTCAGCTCCAATATTGCCAGTGTCTCTTGCTGACTCCCACCACACTCAGCCTAGTCAACCTTCCCTGACTATTTGTCCTAAAAGAGCTCTTCAATCCTCTACCACACTCCCCACTCAATTTCCTTTCCAGACACAGAACTGCCTTCCAAACATCTCCTCACTCATGATCCTTATCCCATAAGCTTCCTTGTGATCTTTTCTTTCCTGTTGTTCCCCTCAGTCTTTTCCAAAAGTCTTTATGCTTTCTGAGCTGTCTCTTCCCCTTTCCTTTGAAACCAGCTCAGATGACCTCTAACTTTCCCATATGGTTTTTTTTTTCCTTGTTTCTCCAGCACCAGCTTCTCCTCCTACCTCATTTCCTCTACTTGGCTCCTCATCATTAGCCCCTACAAGACTGCTGCTCCAGGAACTACAGCTACCCATGACTAAGTCCCGTTTCTGCAGCTCACGCAAAGTACTGTTTAGAAAACTTCCTCATGTGTATTCCCATTTTTGTTGCCAGTGACAGCAGTGTCTGGAAGCCAGGGCTGGAGTAGAAAGAGAGGGGTGGTGCTGGGGAGCTTAGGAGATTTGGACTGGCTTCAAACTTCCTTCAATGAAGCATAGGGAGGCAATTAATGGGGAAGCCTGGCACAGTGCCCATCTGCAGAGTCTGCCTGTGCTGTACAGCTGGCCTTACTCATTCGAACATTTTCTTTGGTTCAGTTCACCACATGGCTTTACTTCACTAGGATTAGCTCTTCAGTTGTTGTAAACTTACAGCCTTATTGATAGTAATGTAGAGATGCTGGTTTAAAGCAAATAAGGATATAGTCTCTTTTTTTTTTAGGCCTCTGAATGCAACTAAACATTGAATAGGTATCATGTCAAAACCCCAATTTTGACATAATTTCAGCATAAAACCTCAAAGTGGCCTGTGTGAATATGAAAAGGCTCACAAAGTTTAACGAATCTTTAAATGAACTTGATTTCAGCTCTGTACATGCGCTTATCTCATGTGATTCCCAGTATCAGGTTTTACTGCAAAAATTTTACATTAATTAAATTACTCTCCAGCTGGAAGAAAAGGCATAAAAATGTGTACAACATATTCAGACTTAAGTCTTTGTTCAGCCTTATTCTGAGTCCTGCATTTTTAGCAAACAATCTGAAATGCTGAGTTTCATAGACTTCCTAGACATTAAAGGACAGATCTTCAATGGGAAGTTAGGTTAGAGCCAAAAGAGGATTAAGGGATCTTGAAAACAGGCAGTGTAGCAACTATATTTTAAGCACTTTTCCCTGGAATGCTATGCAGAATCAAGAGTTACAGTCCTCAGGGCATGGGAAGGGTTGTATAATTCAAAATGGTAGTCCCAAACCCCTGTGCACTGAGAGAGGAAGACTCACCAATTGAAATTGCCAAAGATGGATTATGACAGAAATTTTTCTGCTCCCTCAAGTTTAAGCGCAGTCAAGGCTCCAGGCAGGCATATTGACTAATTAAAATACATTTTAGAGTTACATTAATTATCAAAGAATAATTAAGATCTCTTTCTAGGTCATGTTATGAGCTGGATTCCCATGATTCTCAAGCACTGAAGTAAAAAATTCTAGCTGGTTCTGTGCAACCTCTACACAATAGTATGTTTAGGAATTTATGTCAGACCTCAGCGATTACATGATCTGTGCTTATGCTCAATTGGCAACAAAAGTGTAATGTTTTTAAAGGAAGACTCTGGAAACGGATTATATAGGTAGAGTAAAATGCCCATCTTTTTGTCTTGTTCATTAAAACACTTACTCGAGGAAGGGGGTCACTTAGGTTTATTTGCTACCTCAGCTAAAGGAGGAACATAAGCCTCAAATTCTTTCCTTATCAAAGAGCAGCTCAGATGTGAGACTAAAATGGCATGAGAAGTATTGCCATTGTTTCAGTTGAGGTTACCAGATGAAGAGCATACTGCAAGAAATAGCTAGGGTGGGGCAGTTGGGCTTGGTAGCTTAGTTGTTAGAAATCCTTGTGGAAAGGGAAGAGTCCTGAACTCCTGCAGGTGAACTCCTGCACCATGAAATTCAACGTTGCCTGTGTGGAACAAAAGATAAGTAATACCGAAGAGTTTTTGGTGTGCAACTCTTCACACTCTTCACATTGCTTATGACCAAAAAGGTATCAGAGCAAATCCTCAGGCCACTAACAGAAACCATGAAGCTGAGTTTAGCATGTTGTTATCATCTTAATGTGAAGGTGCACTTGGCGTGAGTACATGGCGGGCAACATGAGTAACCCATATTCCCTGTTATAGATAAAAAAAAAAGAGAAGGACAAAACGTAAGATTCACAGATTTCTGAATCTAAAGTACATGGTACAGCCAGCAATTTATAATGTAGAGGTTTTCAAGATGGGACTGGACAGGGTGCTAGATACTCTCATCAAAGCTCCCTTTCCCACTAAAGGTTGGATCAGATGACCTTTCAAAGTCCCTTCCAATATGAACTATTTTATGATTCTATGAGATGGGTGTCTTCAGACACCACTTCTGACCTAATGTGCTGTACTGCATAACACCGGCATACTGATCCTACTTATAAAAAGCCAATTGCACTATTGTCTGATAAGCACTGATAAACTACAGTCAAAGATGACCCTTTACATCTCAGGTGTAAAGATATTTCCAATTAACAATGTTTCAGCTGCTTCGATGCAGATAATTTTTGGTGCATAAGGAGTATCAGCCACGCTGTGGTGCTCACAGTTATTCAGTTCTCTTTTTTTCCAAAATAAATTTAAGATGGGACAGACTTACTATCTTACTGACCACAGTGATATATAGAATTCCCTGTTCCATTTCTTGGTGTGGCCAGGAGAAGCAGTTTCAGCTTCACAGCTTCCATCTTTGCACTTCAAGAGTACTACCACAGTTGGTGTTTCTTCAGTAAGGATATGTAGCTAGGAGGTACCACTCTGAAACGTATTTTGCTGTTAATTTATCCAAGTATTTAGCAATTTTGAATCTTTAGTGAGGAACGTAGGTTTTTAATCAATTACATGAAAGAAAGAGATTTGGTATTCCACAGCCCAGTTTAACCAACCCTCTCCGCCGCACATCTAGACATGCTAGTCGTCAGCTCCCTAAAGCCCTGGTGTGAGCTGCTGAGTACACTCCGAAACATGATAGTCATCTATTTAACTGAAAAGATCCTACACCTCTAACAACACAGAGGACCTGATTCCTTTGCATCTCGGTTCTTAAGATAAAATTACTATCTAGGCAATTCTAGGTAAAGGTATCTACATAAAGACATTTTAATCCTATGAGTTGAAGAGGGTGGAGTCATTTAAGCTTTTAACTAGATAAACATGAGCTTAAATTGTACTGCCCGTTGCATGAAATGGCATGACATTTTCTTCCTTTTCGAAATAATACTGCTTTAGTTCATTCTGAAGCAAAAATGCTATATGGCATAGCAATATCACCACCTTGTGGGGAAGAAATGTGCCTCAGCATGTGCAAGCATTGTCATATCTGTGAATATTCCTGGAGCTTCTATGTACTGAATAGGAAGAGACAAAATCAATATATAGTCAATATTGCTGAAATTAGAAATGAAACAATTATTCTAATAGAAGGTAATTTGTGTTAAAAATAACAGGATATTGCAATGGATGGTTTTGTCTTCTGATATATGCTTAACACATCAACTCTGTAAACTTTGCACAACTTGCACAGCTAATTACAAACATTATGATTTAAGCCCTTGATTCGTAAAGATATTTAAAATTTATAAAATTTTAATGTGTTTGTAAATGTGTTACAAAGTGATGTATTTTTATATATTAAATATACATTTATTTAATGTATATTTAATACATACTGTATATTACAGTAATGGATAAATATATTTAAGTGCCACTTTGCACAGTGTTTCTAGCAATTCTGCTTTCTCCAACTCTCATTTTCATAGAAAACATTGAAATTAGGCTCTTCTGAGAAGCTGGACATCTGGTAGGGGCTGAAATATACCCAGCCTGTACTCAACCAACTGACAAACAAGACCATCCTTTCTGATCCTTAAGCCCCCCCTTTTTTTTTTGTTTCCTATATAACTTCCAGACTCTATCAAACATAAGGCAGAGTTTGTACAAACAACAGTTTCATTCACTACAACCCCTGACAGTCTATCCTGTGCACTGAATGATGTAGTATCCTGTGGAAAAAATAGTATATACTTATGTTATTAAAAGCTGTAGTAAAAAAATCATACTTAAGATTTAGCACAAAAATTGGAAACTTAACTCTAGAATTTCCTAATACCTTTGGATAATTTTCAATGTTAGTAAAAGACAATACAAAGGTTTTAGTGTTTATTTCCACATATATTTTTTTACAGATAAAGGTGAAAACTTATTCTCTGATCTGTTACTATAACACCACTGAAGTACTCTAAAAAAGTAAAAAAAAAAAAAGTTTTCTTTATTGGAAAGTACAAAACACCTTCTAAAATACATACTGGTGAAGGGGTTTTGTACGAGGAAATTGTACAAAGAAATTTTTGGAAGAAGGAAATTCTGTTTTGCTACTGGAAGAGATTACTTTTTTCCCCTTCCCTGGTATCCATGTAGCAATAAAGAAGTCCATGTATAGTAGATCACTATCAGGATAAAATACATACTCTAGCAGAAATAAATTAGAACTTTAAAGAAGACATTATAGCTTTAACCATACATAGGTGAAAGAAATTATTTTTCTTGTCCTGCACTGGAATAAAACACTCCTCAAAGATAGGAGAAAGCTGTCATTTACACTGCCCACTTGGCACATTGATCTTGGATGCTTCAGTGCTTAAAACGAAGACACCAGGCTTTCATAAATTGAGTCAGGCAACCTAACCTGGTCCTAGGCTTCCTACCTGGCCATGAAGGTCTCCAGACTGTGATTTCCTTGGTTAGGAGCCCACCTCTCCATTACTTGAAAGTTTCCAGTTTAGGATTCATAGCACACACTTCTGAGCGCTTAATATCCAGACACTCTTTTGGGAGCAGGCACTTACTGCAGAAGGAGATACATGGAGAAAACTTATTTCACACAGCAGTAGAGCAGTTGCCAAAAAATCAGGAAAAGGCTCTAGGTTTACACTAGCTTGAGGATGTTTGCACTACTACTCTAGCCCAAAAGCTGGCAGAAAAGTCAGAGCTAATTCTCTTTTGAAATTTTTCTGTTGATCCTGGACCTTTTACAGGACAAACTGCAAACAAAGTAAGAAAATAAGCTAAAGCAAGCCTAACTTGGGGCTTTAGCCTTGAGAGAGGTTCCTAATTTTCCTGCTTCTGGTGTTCGTTGTTGCAAATTACTCTTAAATGCGCAAGCATTTTTTGATTCTGGTTCCTACAGATACATTTTCTCAAGACTCTTTCCTTCTTAGTCAACAGATCCCTTTTTTTTTTTTTCTTTTTTTTTTTTTTTTTCTGACTATGTAGACCTTCTGAGAGCCTTGAACATGATAATGAGATTTTTATTTCTTTTTCCATCTAATTTGTTTCTTGTTTAACTTTTAGACATGGAGTTCTTTCAAAAAATCCTGTCAGCTTCAGATCCACAGGCACACGAAGAGCAACTTGGAAAATCTACGCTCCAGAACATGTAATTAGCATCTGCATTTGGCACTGCAATGTTCCCCTGGCATGCAAACATACAAAGAAGTCTTTTTAGTTCCTGCCTCATCTACAGTGTAGTTCAGAGGTGAGACAAAAAGCTGACTAAAACCTTGAGGAGAGTGAGATCTGTTAGGTGTGATCTTTGTGCACTGCTTGCCACAAAGTAAACACAGAGTTCAGCAGACAGCAAAGCAACCACAGGTGGTATCTATCATCTGAAAAACGGGAGTAGTGCACCACTTTTGCAGAACAGACTAACAGCTAGGACACTGGCTTGGGAGAGATGACTGGAGATCCTCAAGTAGGGCGTTTATTCTCCAGATTATTTCTGATTTTGGTTTGAGCTTCAAAGTAAATACAATGAAGAATGCATAATTGATCTGGTGAAAGCATGCACAGATCTGTTCTTACTCATCAAACTAAGCATTCAGATCACTAGGTGACAGTATTACACTTTGTATTTCATCTCAGTCTGCTTTCATGGCTCTGACATTCATGGCTTCCTAACAATTTTCAACAAACAGAGGTGAAGATGTACTTATCCTATCACCTGCACCCATGTGCAGGAGCTTGAACTTCATGAAATTTGCCTCTCAAGGCTTTCAAGGTCCCTCTGGATGGCATCCTTTCCCTCCAGCGTGCTGACTGTACCACACAACTTGGTGTTGTCAGTGAACTTGCTGAGGGTGCACTCAATCCCACTGTCCATGTTGCCGACAATGAATGTAGATTTTAATATCTATCAAGGAGAGGGAGACATGCCTGTGCTAGTTAGCAGGGACACTGGAACTTGATGGGCTCTATGGTTAATTTTTTTCCTATGTATACCTATAGCCCAGGCTGTCTTGGGCTTTTCCAGATAATTCTGGGTTCAAACCAGCTATTTGCCCTGATCAGCAGATGCATCCTCTGTTACACCCTTCATTGCCCACATTCTCCATCAACTGTTACATCCAGATTTCAGCAACTGATTTTCCAGGAACAGGTACCAGGCTGCACCCTCTGTGAATAAAGTGGAGTAAAGAAACATACTTCTACATGGAGTCAATACTTTGTTATTAGCCTAAAGTCATCAGTATTATTATTAGGTCAGTTAGTTACACTGATATTAAGATTGAGGTTCAGATTACCAAGTTATTACAGCTCTTTCCCAATTGTGATGTAGTTAGCACAGATATACACACATTTTCATGTGTTAAGCTCATTTTTCTATACTTTTCAGAGTCCTAAAATCAATGACACCCATCTGCTTTGGCGTTTAAGAGAATAGATTTGTCCAGACTCAGTCAATTTAGTGCTTGTACACTACATAGTTAACTGCTCTAGCTGCAGTTCTCCTCATGAGTGCTCTAATTGCCAGACTAGACTGCAGACTTGCTTGCAGAAATCAGGCATTTATCCTTAGGAGGAAACTAAGTACCTGAAAGGTAGAAGTGCTGAATCACTGAATTATTTAGGTTAGAAGACATTCCAAAGGTCATAATCCAACTTCCTTCTCCAAGCAACACTGCTTTCCAGGTTAGTTCTGGTTACCTGTAGCCTTGTCCAATCAATTTCTGAAAACCTCCAATGATGGAGATACTGCAAGCCCTCTAGCCATCTGTGCTTAACCACTTTCATGGGGAGATTCTAGATGTAAATGAGAACTTCAAGTTTCCCTTGCTGCAGCTTATAATGGTTCCTTCTTGACCCTTTGTTGAGCACCTCTGAGAAGAGAGTCTGGCTCTGTCATGCCTATAACCTTGTATTAGGCAGCAATCAGATATCCCTTTATCTATCTCCTCTTCTGAGATGTCTTTGAGAACCGGTTTTGTTAAGGTGTCTCATTTCAAGAATATTAAAAGTACCTAGTTTCAAATCCCTTTTTAAACTTTTGATTAACACTTGCGACCAATCCATTAAATCTCTTAAAAGATCCAAACAGATGAAATCATTGATTGCAGTTGGGGAATGAAAAAAAAAAAATAAAATCCCAAGCATACAAAAGCCAAAAAGCCCAAGTTCTTGAAAACTGGATGTCTGAATGGACTACCCCAAACTGCCTGCGAGGATGTTTGCCTGCAGACTGGTACTGCTCCAGAGGAAGATGAACACCAGCCAGCTTGAACAGTAACCGGGCATTTGCCTGGAGACTTTTCAATCATAAAAAGGGTCAGCTTGAAAAGAAATGTAAAAGTATCTTGATTTTTTTTTTTTTAACTGGGAGACAAAAATGTAAGAAAAGCATATGAAGCAAAGCCTGGTGTGCAATACCTGGACCTGCCCTGCAGCATTGTAGCCTTCTTGTGGGCCAGGATGAGCTGCCTGTGCCCAGCCTGGGGATGGGGGGACACATGGGGACCCATACCTCAGTGTGCCTGTGGGACTCTGGGGGAGATTTTGCACTAGCCCCACCCAGCCCCAGTAGACTATGGGGAGCTGCAGGGGCACACACAAATCTAGAGCATTCACTTCTCCAGTGGGAGATGAAAATGTACAGTGTGTAAAGTGGAGAATCCCCAGTACCAGCGTAGGAGGTGTGTGTGTAACCTCATGCAGTTGCAGAGAAGGCACATGTGTGCACGTCATTCTGTGTGTATGTGTGTTGGGGTGGGATTAGAACTTTTTTGAATTTTTTATAAAAGCATGTTCAGAAATTCATAGGTGTCTGTTGGCACTGTGTCAATATGTGTCTAGTATTGTGGTTTATCTGTTGTATTGCTGCTGATGATCCCAAATTACCGATTGCTGGTAATTTCTGTATCATTAACAAGTCAACAAACCGATTTGATCCTGATTTGATTCAGTCACAGGAATTGAGCCGTTTTCCTTGCACTACTCTGTTAATACATGTCTTTCACCTCCTGTGGCCAGAGACCCAGAGAGTGTCCCAGCTGCTGTTTCAGGATCAAGCTTCCTAGCACACAGAGATACTGCTCTGGACATCAGGTTCCCCATCACGAGAACATCTTGCTAGAGCTGGACATTCGTTTACAGAGTTTCAATTTGAATGAATCACCATTTTCTAATGAAAAAGTTCAGCCAAAGGACTTGTAATCTGCTTGATATTTTGTTTAGTTCAGTCAGACATCAACTGCTTTTTAAAAAGTAACTGGATGTATTTTTTAGCAAAGCAGTGTTATATGAAATATTTTAGGCTAGGCAACAACTTAGATCTATGTAGCACTGATAATAAGCTGGTTGTATTGAATATTTTTTCAAGACTATGCTTTTATATATGACATCACTGAAGGCTCCCTAGGGATTTGTTCTCATTGTAGATCTCATGTCTATATCACAAGCTCATTTTCCTCACTCTTTGTTACAGAAATAAAATCAGAAGTGCAAAATATGGAAATTAAGTTAGCTAAAAGATGTAGAGTCGAAAAGAGTGATTGTGACCTGAGGGTTTTATCAACTCTCTGTATTTAGGAGGAATTATGCTGAGTTTACCCCTGTGCTGAGAGCAAGCACAAAGCCTTGCACTATGACAGCGAGCAATAAAATGTCACCTCCTTGAAATGTCATGTTATGAGTGGTAATTAAATGCTAAATTTGCTTGAGTTTTCATATGCATTCTTTATAAAATGTCTTAATATAACTCAATTTCAGGATTAATCCCCTGAGGATTTTCCTAGGAGCACTATAAATTAATTGAAAGATATCTCACTTTCTCAATAAAGCCATCCAGCTTTCTAATAGATGTTGAGTAAAATTAATGGAATAACTTTGACAGTTTGTCTGACAGGCACCTCTCAAGCACTGCAGCACTGCCTTGCTCTGCTATAAGGACTTCAACGATTTTATCTTCTGAGGAGATGAATGTCTTGTACAGCGTGGGCCAATGTCAGCATTGATCTATTTCTTATTCAATATCAGTAAATGAAAATCTTTAGTTTCTCGCCCACAAACATTTTTTTTTCTTCCATCCTGGCATGACAGACCCCTGCTAGTGTGACACAGCAGGGACAAAATCTCCAAGTCTTTCCCCTGCAGGTGAGAGTTGAGTTCCCTCTTGTCTGCTCTCCATGTCTCACCACTTTTCACTTCTGCACTTTCAGCTCCACAACTATAAAAGGAGTGAAACCAACCTCAAAAGCTAGCAGTTAGGACATTTCCTTGGAAGAGTGGGCTGAAACTCTGAGAGAGACTTTCACACCCAGCTGTCCTGTGCTGACCACTTTGCTATATCCTTTAAAGGAGAACATCAGTTTGGGTTGCCAGTTGGTGTAAACATTTTTGAGCAAGTCAATAAGAAAGGTACGCACCTTAGTGTAATTTTACTTACTAATTTATAGCTCTCCAGAAGCCTTCAAAGCTGCTGACTGCAGAAAGAATTTAAGCATGTCCCTTCAGAAGAGTAATTATGTTTCCCCACTGGTACTGTGTGCCCAACATTCAGATCTATTTGCACCAAAATTAGGGGCCTCAGTTATTCACGTTGGATCTGTGGTATGCTTTCTACCTTTGTGTCATGAGTATATTTCATTAGCATCTCTCATGTAAAAATGAAAATGTGACCTTTCTCTCCACAGAGGATAGGGAATCTGGTAATTTTCTGATCTAAATTCAGGGTTGCTCTCTTGAATTGACAGGTCATGACTTCCAAGATCTATTCTTTTGTACAGGATCATTGGAGTGCATTATATAGCAACTGCCTTTTGGGAACCTGCAAGCAAAACCTTCTAGTACTGTTTTAATAGAATTCTTGCCCACAAAGGAATATTGTGACCACATGGCTGAGAGCAAGAAATCCAAAGTTCTGCTTAAATGTCCTGCCCAGAAGTATGTGTGAGTGTGCTATGTATAGCACATCAGAGAGTCAAACATGTCCAGGAAGCATCAGGCATACTCTTCATGTACTGTACCATTTTTTCAATCTGCAGTAACTTCAACATGTCTGGACATTTTAATGTGACATATGTTCAGCAGATCAGGATCAGATGTGTAAGACTGGACATTTTGATCCTGTGATGATGGTCTGAGATTTCACAGTGGGTGAGTCTGATCTACAGACGTCATTGCCAGAGCTCCTGCTGTGCTGAGAAGTGTCTGGAAATCCTGGACAAATAGTAAGCAAATATTTCACTCTGGTAAGTGTGAGTGAAAAAGGACTTTCCTTGCAAAGCCCAAATTGATGTTGACTTGATCAGACTGGATAGCCCCAGCTCTACACTTCCGGTCATCTACAGTTCCTCTAAATCGTATTCCTCCAAGTCATAGAATCACAGAATCATAGAAGAGTTAGGGTTGGAAAGGACCTTTAAAGGTCATCTAGTCCAACCCTCCTGCAAGGAGCAGGGACATCTTCAACTTGATCGGGTTGCTCAGAACCCCGTCCAACCTGGCCTTGAATGTTTCTGGGGATGGAGCATCTACCACCTCTCCAGGCAACCTTTTCCAGTGCTTCACTATCCTCATTGTAAAAAATGTTTTCCTTATATCCAGTCTGAACCTACCTCCCTGAAATTGTATGTTCCTGTTTACATTGCCTTTAAATGAAATTAGGCAGAAAAAAGCTCATTAAAACAGCTGATGTATCTTGACATGACCTCCACTTCTGATATTTTCTGTCTATTTTTATGCAGTTCTCTTGAAATTGTTGATGCATGATGCTTCAGATTAAAAGACTGTAAGATAATTAATGCTACTCAGCATTTTTGTATAGCTATTAGATCACCCCAGTTAAACTTTTTCATTGTATAATCACAGATTTGACTTATGAAGTGTTTGACTAGAAGTCAGTTGATGTAGCATTACATAGTATTTAGACAATAAGTTTAACGCTATAATTTCAAATCTATACTAAAATAATTATTGTACATATCCTTAAAAGACAAGTGTTAATGGTTAATCATTATCTAGTATGTACATTTCAAGTGGTATTCTTCAAGATGTGTTATTGGCCTCTTATGATCCTGAAGAAAACTATTGGCAATATAAAACTTTGCTGGCATAGTTGCATATAATACACAAAATTGGCAGAGTTAAAAATAGTAAAGGAAATAAATTTTCCAGAAAAAACACCCGTGGTTGGGTAGCCAGCTGAGCTCAATTTAAATAATATGTATTTTAATGTGGCAAATTTGAGGCTATATTCTAGAGGCTAAGGATGTTACTTACACATTGGGGAATATGTTTTGGGCATCACTGACTCAGAAAGAGAATTAGGCTGATTGCAGCAGATAACAAACTGGACATGAACTTCCAATGTACCACACTGCTAAGACAGCTGATACCAATCTCTAATCTAAGTCTAGGAAGTAACTGAATCAAAGTCTGTAAGTACCTACATGGGAAAGTGATTTCTGAGAGTATATGGGTCATTAATCTTGCAAATAAAGGCATAAAAATGTCCAGTGACTGTCAGCTAAAATGAAACAATTTCCGCATAAAATAAGGTGTAAACACTGTACTGGGAATGCAATAATCTGTTTACACATCTTGCAAGGTAAAGTGAGCCTTCTTCTATCTGACCTCAAGTCTGGAAGTCACACCAAGCTTAGCAGCCTATCCAACACGGTTGCTCAGCAGAAGTTAGGGCCCATGCAGAAAACACTGAGGTGTTTTTCTGAAAATCCAGATTAATGAGAGAAAATATTATGTCAGAAATACTGTGATATACCTTCAAATATATCAAAGTAATTCTTTATTACAAAGATGAGTTATTATGAGTTAGGATGAGGCAGTTATTAATCATAACTGTCTTGAAAGAGAATGGTGATTTACTCTTTGTTCAGTTTGGTTCTATAGGTGTGTATAATTATACCTGAAACTGCTGAAAGGGCATACCTTAATTTCGTCATGGCCCAATCTGACTAACAGCTTGTGCCACAATCTGGCTATAGTCCCTCCCCACCCCCTGCCCAGTAACAGAGACTAGGGGCAGCATTGTAGTGGACTTTGAAGTCATTGAGGAAGCAGAGGACCCGAGGTGGGACTGCTGTGTTGGAGCTGCGCTGTTGGCCAGAGCCCAACGTTGAGCCAGCTGGGGTAAGTGCCATCTTACCCTAGCATGGGCTGTGATGACTTACTGGCATGATGACTCTATGTGTGTCTGCGTGTGTATGTCTGGGCAAAGCTTTTTCTAACAGCTCATCCCTTTCTTGGACCACTTAATAAACTGAGATTAGTCTGGTGTTAGCCTGGTGTTGCCTGTTGTTTCCTCCTGTGACAATAACAGGTGAGAATGCTCCAGTTTTAGCACAAAAAGTAATTTACAGGGAAACGTACACATTACATCATACGTAATAAAGTAACATCATAATGTTCATCAGCTGGGGGCAAAAACCACTTCACATCTCTCCAGATTCCTTCTTCCACATGCTGTGAAACCCAAGGGACTGGTCATGGGATGGAGCAGCAGCAACCAGCAGGTCACATAGCAGAGCAGGGACAGGTCACAGGCTCCCAACACAGCTAAGCGCGTCGTGTACCATCAGGGAACAGTAGAAGCCCATGGCATGACCCTGAAAATGAGGTAATACATCCCTAGCTTCAGGGCACTGGACAGTTGGAGCCATCTGCACAAGCTAGGCCTGATTATAACATTTGCAGTAGTCCTTGAATAACTGAGCTGCTGCCACCACGATGCTCTGATTTTTGGTCATTATGCAGCCTGTGCTAGAGAAAGTACAGTGCCATCAGTCATCCCTGGTTTCCTGGCTTGTCACAACATTCAGCAAAATTTAGCAGGCTGCCCTTTGCTTGGCTTTTCTGCCTTAGCAAGTCTGTAGCCCAAGTGGTCAGACAACTGAGGCTGGTCTCTGCAGTGGTGGTGTCAGTGCTCTTTCCACGGTGCTCACAGACCCCTTCCTTTTGCCCTGCCTCAGTCTCTTACCAGCAGTACTCCTGCTTATTTTTCTTTGAAACCTCTTCTCTCCATCATATCAGTCTGTCTGTTGGTTTTGCTGATAGTGGAGAAACTGTTGAGGAAAATGAAAACTTTAGGACCCACGCACAGAGAATCAACTGAGACAAAACAAACTGAATATGGCTTTCTCTGCTGAAATGAGAATCAACAGGTTTATTCATTACTGATTTCAAGTTCTCACAACTGATTATTTCACATTTGAAATAAAACTGCTGAAAAACTCAAAAGGAGTATTTTGCATTATTTTT
This sequence comes from Tetrax tetrax, assembly GCA_009806455.1. Lineage (NCBI taxonomy): Eukaryota > Metazoa > Chordata > Aves > Otidiformes > Otididae > Tetrax > Tetrax tetrax. The sequence continues at coordinate 540,461 of WHYT01017056.1, forward strand.
GCCTCTAAATGAATGGCTATGACTATAACTTTAGCAACTCTTTTGTACAGCCCCTGAACACATGTGCATACATTTATCCCCCTGCCCCAACCCCAAAACTTACTTGGTTAGGGAAGTCTGAATCCTTTTCTTGGAAGTGCGTCTTCACATTTTTGTTTTTGCATGTTGGTCAGTAAAATGAACTTTTGGTGATAAAAATAATCATTCATCTTTGAACTGAAGTGTGAAACCATTAGAAGAAAAAAATAAGGCAAAAGAGAATCAGGCAGGATGTTGGCAAGGTTTCTTACCCCACAACATCTTCTTGTTTTGAGAAGTGAACTGTGCTGCCCGTATATTTTTCATTACCAAGGCCACTGGCAGCATTCAGAAAAGATGATACTCTGCTTCTCAGTGATGGTTATTTGTTTTTCTTGTTGACAATTTTGGCTTAAATCTTAGCAAGTTTTGGTTTTGTTTATGTCTTACTGTTTATGTAATTTCCAAAGGCCTGTTGAATCATGAACTTGCTATCTGTGTCCAAAACTGTCATGCTGGTTTAACCTATGATATGGTGCTAGTGAACACATTCTGCTGGGAAAGGCTGGGAGGGAATGATGCAATCAGTAACTTCCTCAACTAAATACAATACTTCACAACTGTGAGAAGTGTTATGAATGATGCTATAACAGATAAGGTGGGAAAATATTGAAGCAACAAAATGGCCTCTGTGCATTTACTGAACCAACACAAGAATACAGCTTTGCCATATGTTGGGAGGTTGTGTTCCAAGTCTGGAAACAATAGCCTTTTGGACTTACAAGAACATGTTAAAGGGCTACTCATATTTATGGCTAGTAATGTTTAGTTGTTACAACAATGAATAGTGATAAAAAAGAGTTGCAAGCACTTGTGTGATATGGGAAATGCAATTTATTTTGCTGCAAATTGCAAGTCATGATTCAGAACCCTCAGAAGTCAATGCACAGATTCAGAACCTCAAAAGCCAGATTCAAAGCCTCAAAAGCCAATTCAACGATGGATTGAATTTGTAGTACAAGTAGTAGCATGTGTAGTATGAGCACCATAAGCCTACAGAGCCGATACAAAAATTGGCATGCAGATAGATTTTCAGTGGCATGAAAGCATCTGGGCCAGGGCCAGGATCCAGAGGGGATTGAGAGAGATCCTACAGCTCTGACTTTCAGCAACTAGTTTGCTCTGAGTTCCACATTCAGTAAGAGCCACAAGTCTCATGCCTCTCTAGGAGGTATTATGACACGAGACTGCTTGTAGCTGGTGGAGCATAAAGAAAGATATATTACAATTAAACTGTATCTTTTTTTTTTTAATTTAAAATTATGACATGATTTTAAGGGTAAAAAAAACCCAATATGCAGTCTGTTTCTAATGAAGAAAGGATTATCATCTGGAAAATGATGACTCAGAAAGGTCTTGAGGACAAGTAATTAAACATAAACTTTCAAGATACTATTGTTTCAAAAATAGCTGATGTGATACTGGGTTAAAGTTTAATACGAGAACACTGAGTAGCAGAAGTGAAATTACTTCCTATCCACACTCAGCACATCCAGTATTTAAAAAAAAAAAAACATTGAAAAAAATGGAGAGGTGCAAAAAGAGTCACAAAAATCAATTGAGGACTAAAGAAAATACTTTGTGGGTATGAAAAACTCCAGTTTATTTAATTAAAAAAAAAAAAAAACCATGTCTGAAGCAAGACTTTTTAACAGAACCTTAATATCCCCAGGAGAAGAAAACAGAGAAAGACAACAAGAAGTAGCAAGTGAAACTTGGGGCCAGAGAACTTACATTAAAAACAAGAGACACTACCATTAACAGCTGGAGCTGACTGCCCACAAAGTGATGGATACTTCCTCTCCCACTGTCTCCAAATCATGACTAATTCCCAGCCAGGGAAGCACAATCGTGCTACAAGCGAGGTATTAAATGGAATTAAAGATAAAGTGACATCTCACCCCCACTTAGAGACAGGGAAAGAATTGGAGGAAACATACGTAGGAATATGGCAGCAACCATAGAGAGCAGAAACAGAAAGGACAGCACCAACCCAAGATTGGTGGGACAGAGAAGTGGCTTAATCTAGTTCACATAGAGTCCTCGCTGTTTTCTTATTTTATGTTCAGCTATGAAAAGATCAGAAAACCTTGCTCAAACTTTGTTTAATCATAAATTATGGGATTTATGATAAATCATAGAATCTAATGCAAAGGTAACTATACAAAAATGAATGATCTGTCAGACATGGGAAATCAGACCAGAAAGTCTAGTACTTTTTAATTGTTTCAAACCTCATATCTTTAAGTGAGTAGGTTGTGTATAATTAGCTCCTCTCACTCTTAGTGTGTAAAAGGCCACCATTTCTTTAGACCTGGAAGAGATATAAAGACAAAATTGTACTCTTGGGAAGACTTTCTGATTGAGAAAAGTATTGAAACTGTTAAAAAAAAACAGAAAAAGTGAAATAAATGCTACATCCAGTTACTTGAAATAATTATAAATTATAAATAAATATAAATTATAAATAATTTGTGAATTTTCAGATGTCCCTGTTGCCCTTCCCAGTTTGCAGGAAGCATTAGCTGGCTTCTCAATTCATGAACTCTCGGGCTTTCTGCTAAGGTTGTTGCGGAAAAGGAGCAAACTGTGAAACAGCTGCTTTATCGTTTCAGATGCATGTTACATTACACATACCTTCAGGAATTATTCCACTTATGAATCTGCATTAGGCCACCGGTACAGCTCTTACAGCTTCTCATTAGCTCTGCCAATACTTTTCTGCCACTCAGGAGGTAAAGTTATTAACTGCGAAGTCTGCTTGCGAGGAGTTATTATTCCAACTTACAACAGAGTCTTTCCATACATAGAGCTCCTCTCTTAAATTGAATAAGATCGTAATTCTAATTTCACCTTTTTCTTAGGTCAAGCTCCTGTGCAGCTACAGGAGGAAGTTTGAGGTGAATCATCTAAGACTATACTAAAGTGTCAGAAGAAAAATGATTTGCTGAAACTATTCAGAAGAATTGGGTGCAGGTGTTTTACTGTGGGACACAAGGGAGATGTTTATAAACTCCTGCCCTGGGATTTCCCATACCTCCTGCAACAGTTTTTTCACCTGCAACAGTTTTTTCTTTCCAGAGTAGAATTAAAGGTCTAACAACAGTACAGAAATAAATAAATAAAATAAAAAACAACCAAAAACCCCCCACTTTATCTTATGCACTCCAATGTCTGGCCTAATTTGTGCAAATGTTATATTTTCTGCCATGGAGGTAGAAAGAAAATTGCAGGTTTAGAATAAGTTTATTTTGGTCATCTGATATAGTTTTAAAGTTTGGAGCATTTGGGAGGGAAAAGTGTTTGTTATACTTTAGGTAAGATTTTAGAAAAGCAAAAATAAAGGAACAGATTAAAAGCAATGGGCAGTTAAAATACCTTGCTAAACTACAGACACTTTCAGCAGTTTGTGCATTTACAAAAGTTCTAGATTTAAATATATAAAGGGAGAGAAATATGGTCAGCCAGACTGAAATATCGTACTATTCTATACGACAGTGCCCTCTAGAGAGAAGATATCTGCAGAAATTTAAATGGTATGGAAGAAAAACATTATTTTTTCAGTTCTACTTTTCCTAACAATGAACAAGGCAAAGCATCTAGGGATTGTGCTCGTATGAAGCTGATCAGTTCATTTAAGCAAGAACTTGGAAGTGAACTCACATGTACGTGGACGACCAGTGGATCAGGATCCAGGCACAGCGAGGCAGCAAACATCTACCAATTGTATGAAAGGGAAGATGCAGGGAGACCTAGGCTTGAGACAACATGTGGGACATAACTCAAGATTTAAATTGCAGATCTCTGTTTCTTTTGTAAGGTCTGATATAACCAAAACACTTCCTAGGTTTTATACAATTAGAGTTACCACAGATTACAATATTACCAAATTAAAAAGTAGAAAATTTAGCATATAAATATAAACAAGTGAAGCAGATTCAGAACAAGGACAAGTTAGCAGAAGTTATCATCCATTAACAAGAAAATAAGCAGTTTCAACATTTCAAATGAAGGTTATTGGCAATAACCTAACAAATCCACAGACAAATGTGAATTCAAGCCTATTGTGAGATTTGACATCTGATAAGGTACAAATATTACAAGATATCTCAGTCCTCACTGTAGATGGTGCTGTAGCATAAAAGATGCATTGCACCCAGGCTGTTGGTTTTAAACCATCTCACTATGACTGACCTACAAGTTACTGTGCGCAGAATTAATCCACAAATGGTTGTGAGGTGTTATGTAAACATGTAGCAATTTATGTGTTTTTTATACATAGGAAAGTAAAAAAAAAAAAAAAAGTAGTTGAAATATTTGCCATAATACTAATATGCTGCTGTATTGTAGTATATGCTAGACCATAGCAAGGTTTAGAAAGGGCTCTGGAATATACTTGCTGAGAAGGATAAATCTCTCTTTTTTTTTTTGTTTTGGTTGCTCTGCCTGGGACATAGCAAGGTGAGAAGATTTCAGCCTCATTTTTTTTTTTTTCTGAGAGAAAATACCAGATATTTCCAGCACTTCTTTGTTTCATACTGACTTCTTACTTCATTGAGAATCCATGTGAATTAATTTTCTCTACACAGGACAAATACAGAGCATCAGTAAAAAACAAATTCAATGTACATGGCACAAGCAATTCTTATTCCAGAGAAGTCTCAACTGGCATCCAATTATAATGCTGTGCTTCAAGCTGAAAGATAAACGGTGTTTGCAGAGGAGAAGCGAGTGTCTTGCTGAGATAGGTGCACGCTGCGAGCTACAGCCGACCTCAGGGACCACAGTGACCCCAGGAGAATGGTTGGAGTGGAGGAGGGCAGAGTGCTGTCCTCTCCCTGCCCATTCCCCTGCAGCACTGTCCCCCTCTTCTCACAGGCGCTTCGGGAATTCATGTTTTTATTACATATTGTCTGTACTATCTGTTTTAGGGTTAAAACACTTTCCTTGTCTCTTTTCAGTTGGCAAATGCTGATGCTTATGGAGCACTGTAGGAAAAAAAACCACCAACATCCACCTTCCTCCTCCTCCTCTCTTTTGTCTCAGTAGTAATTCAAATGGTGGAGTAAGCACCATCCTGGAAAGATGCTTGTCAGCTAACTGCTGCTCCCTCTCCTGCGGGCAGCAGAAGCATCACCTTGCACAAATGCAGAATGAGCAGAATGAGATCTCTGTGCCAATCCACTACTTAGTGTTTCTGCTGCCAGTGTTAAGAAAGTCCTATATTTCTGCCTTGTACACAAATACTTATCACATGGACATGAAAAACTGCTTTTCTTTAAAATAGCTGGAGATAACATCAACATACACCAATGTAGGATCAAGTCCACTGAATACAGTAATTGTAAGTTAAAGGCAGCAACAAAAATTGTGCAAATAAATACATTAATTTGTCTTGGCAAAAACTGGTGATACTGCCTAATGCTGCAGAAATGAAATAAAAATGATTGAACATGTCATAGCCAAATCTTTGGATTTTTAATCTGGATTTTGTTGTGCATCAGAATATACTAACAGAAGCAGATGACTACATGAGTTTTCTGTGAGTCTTGTGTGCTCCTTTGATGCAAAATATAATACATTTGCTGCAGTGAAATATTAGGACTGAGAAAAATTCAGAAAGTTCTGCTCTCATGTAGCTATATGCTCCTGAATCCAGACATCCTTGCCCCACATCACTGTGTAAGAAAATAGCTTTTCTTTCTTACAAGCCAACTGACATTACAGCAGTGAAAGAGACTTCAGTTCCCTGTTGCACACTGAAGCTTTGGGTGCCCTCCTGTCAAATGGAGCCTGCAGCTTTGCTTACCGGACCTGTGCTTGTCAAGTGTTTGTCTGATAAAAAACAAATGCTTGAGATGCTGTCTGCAAGGTACATGGAGTGAGGAGCTCACTAGCCTGGCCAGAAAAAAGTGCGCAGAGGGTGAGCCTTCAACCACACCACAAAATCCGTTCTGGCTTTTCATTTCATGCTAAGTTTCAAATGCAAATTATTTCTAGCATAGCGAGATTTCTGCAGTTATCAGGCTGAGAACTCCTCTAA
>WHYT01017056.1:557581-707783 GCA_009806455.1 Tetrax tetrax
AGAAGCGAGTGTCTTGCTGAGATAGGTGCACGCTGCGAGCTACAGCCGACCTCAGGGACCACAGTGACCCCAGGAGAATGGTTGGAGTGGAGGAGGGCAGAGTGCTGTCCTCTCCCTGCCCATTCCGCTGCAGCACTGTCCCCCTCTTCTCACAGGCGCTTCGGGAATTCATGTTTTTATTACATATTGTCTGTACTATCTGTTTTAGGGTTAAAACACTTTCCTTGTCTCTTTTCAGTTGGCAAATGCTGATGCTTATGGAGCACTGTAGGAAAAAAACCACCAACATCCACCTTCCTCCTCCTCCTCTCCTTTGTCTCAGTAGTAATTCAAATGGTGGAGTAAGCACCATCCTGGAAAGATGCTTGTCAGCTAACTGCTGCTCCCTCTCCTGCGGGCAGCAGAAGCCACCCTATTTATTTGTAAAATCTGAGAGAGGCTCCCCACACCACCAGTAACAGCAGTCTCAGTAACTTCTGCAAGTGGCCCGCACCACAAGCCCTTTCACGAGCCCTGAAGCTGGTTCTCCAGCTGCTGCATGTCACAGTCTCCTCACAAAAGCTGCTCGCCCTGGGCAGCGAGTGGCTCCAGTTCCCAGAGGTGATGCATCACCTTGCACAAATGCAGAATGAGCAGAATGAGATCTCTGTGCCAATCCACTACTTAGTGTTTCTGCTGCCAGTGCTAAGAAAGTCCCATATTTCTGCCTTGTACACAAATATTTATCACATGGACATGAAAAACTGCTTTTCTTTAAAATAGCTGGAGATAACATCAACATACACCAATGTAGGATCAAGTCCACTGAATACAGTAATTGTAAGGTAAAGGCAGCAACAAAAATTGTGCAAATAAATACATTAATTTGTCTTGGCAAAAACTGGTGATACTGCCTAATGCTGCAGAAATTAAATAAAAATGATTGAACATGTCATAGCCAAATCTTTGGATTTTTAATCTGGATTTTGTTGTGCATCAGAATATACTAACAGAAGCAGATGACTACATGAGTTTTCTGTGAGTCTTGTGTGCTCCTTTGATGCAAAATATAATGCATTTGCTTCAGTGAAATATTAGGACTGAGAAAAATTCAGAAAGTTCTGCTCTCATGTAGCTATATGCTCCTGAATCCAGACATCCTTGCCCCACATCACTGTGTAAGAAAATAGCTTTTCTTTCTTACAAGCCAACTGACATTACAGCAGTGAAAGAGGCTTCAGTTCCCTGTTGCACACTGAAGCTTTGGGTGCCCTCCTGTCAAATGGAGCCTGCAGCTCTGCTTACCGGACCTGTGCTTGTCAGGTGTTTGTCTGATAAAAAACAAATGCTTAAGATGCTGTCTGCAGGGTGCATGGAGTGAGGAGCTCACTAGCCTGGCCAGAAAAAAGTGCACAGAGGGTGAGCCTTCAACCACACCACAAAATCCGTTCTGGCTTTTCATTTCATGCTAAGTTTCAAATGCAAATTATTTCTAGCATAGCGAGATTTCTGCAGTTATCAGGCTGAGAACTCCTCTAAGTAATGCTCTTGTATGCCTTTGACTGTTCCTTTTGTTTTTGAAAAGGAGGCTTACCCTCTCCTCTTAGTGTCAGGCTTCTAGAAAAAAAAAAAAGCTTTTGCTGCACTGTGGTGCTTATGGTGCAACATCTGCTAATCGTTTTGCTGGAAGTAGCTGCTGTCTCTTGGGCCTTCTAGGCTCACCTGCAGCCCGTTTTAGCAAGCTCTTCCACATTATTATGTCATCTTGTCCACCCCTTCTAGCCATGGAGGCAACACTGGTCCTGCTGTGCAACGCAGACTGCTTCGAAGCCAAAGAAGCAATATGCCAAGAGGGGAAATGAGGAGAGAGATGCAGAGAAGGAGAAAACGCTAGCTATATAAGCAACTTCACATCAGAATGAATACTCTTGTAGAATACTATAGGAGTCATTTATCATCTGCTTATACCTGTTGTCCAGGCATTTTTTTTCCCCTGCTTTTCTGTGAATTGTCAGTCACAGCTCTTAAACTATTTGCTCAGGGAAAAATCCTTCCCTTAATATTCTGGGTGATGCTGGGAGCAACAGAGCATGAGCAGTTGCAGAGGACTCTGCATGTGTCTGAATGTGATCTATTTTACCTTCACGGATGCAGGGAACCAGAAGCAAAGTCTAACTGTACTTCTGTGCACTGCTGTGAGAAAGGTGCTCATGCATGTGCTTCGCCTGGCATTGGTCTTTCACATGAGGGCAGATGAGATTAAAAGCAGTGATATGATGGTCTAAAAGCAGATAGTCTAAGTAGGAGTTCAGTAGTGTGACCGATAAGCAGCGAGAGGCTAACTCTGCTACGGTGATGCCCTGAGTAAAAGCATCAAATGACAGTATGACTGTCAAGCTCAGTCGCATGGCTGGGCAATGCAAAAGATGCAGGACTGAAAGAGATGTGAGTAACAAGCTGTGGTCAGCCTGGGAGCACTTCCACTGAAGAGGGGAGGATTCAGTCTTGTCTTTGGTGCCTGGACAGCCAGCTGTCCCTGGAGCACCCTGCCTGCCAGGGGGACAGGCGGCCTGGGGGACAAGAGGAGGGACAAACCCTGGAAACACCTGCCAGGCACTTTTATCAAGCTTCTAATTTAAAAGCTGAGATATTAGCTGTGTTTCTGCCCTCAGCTTTTTGTTTTCTGAGTCTAGCTGCTGTCTCCCACAGCCCCCTCCTTCCCTGCAGTGTTTTACAGGACAGACCTGATCAGCAAGCATAAAATATGTCACTTCCAGTAAGGCATTGGAACAGTAGTGTGCTGCATGATCAGAAAGTTCATTAAGATGTAAATTTGGTAGCAGAAATTGCCAGTTCTGATATCTCCTTGAAGTTATTTGACAAAGCTATTTATCATTGATGAAGTGCTTTTGTCAATTAAAAAAAAATGTCATGGTAAACATGAGCTAGTCATAAGCTATTTCTAAGAAATAATTGATTTATCTTTTTTGAATGTACAATCAAATTTATCTTAATTGTCTTAGATCTATGCACAATAGCAAACACATGCCAAGAATGAGAACATATTTACAAAAAAAAAATAAATAGCTACAAAAAAGCATTACTTTGAGTGACCACTGAATAGGAAAGAAAGCTCCCATCAGTTTCTAAGGAATTCTCTTTCCCAATTGTGTTGCTGATGTGGAACCATTATTTAACACCGAGTATGTCTGCTTTATCTTTACTATAACTTTTTTCCCTGACACATGTTTATAGTAGCTTGACCACTCCAACACCCTTCTAAAGGTTCAATTATATATGGTTTATCTTGATGACCAAATTTAAATAAGGAAAAAGCTCAATATATGGACAGATGCTTAGATGATACTTTTGAACACTGAATTCTTGGTTCTCATCATATTGAGTATGTGTCTGCATTATTAACTTGCAAATGCTTGTACACCTTTGGCTCACTGTTTAAATTTCTTATTCCCTTCTCCCTTTCTACTCAATCATTCCTCTCCTAAGCAATTTTGTCTTTTAAAAGTGAATTTGAGTTCCACTCATAACCTTGAATAAATGGAGATCCCTGGAGTATACTGACTTCTGAACCGTGGGCTAAGGTAGGTCACCCTACCTACATTGTCCTCAGTGCCAAAGTACTGAATTTGGGGATCTGACCTTTTAATGGCCACTCATTTAATGCCACTAATAAGTCAACTATAACATAATCTCCAGCACACCAGATGTAGTCCTGAGAAAAACAGCTATGTCATTTCTCCCATGTGTTCAGATAAAGTCACAATGTTTTCATTTGTATGCTTCCCTACTACTGCTGGAAAAAGCAAAGAATATCTTCTACTACAGAAGGACACTTAAATACAAATTAGCATCATTACCATAAAAGAACTAAGTAGTATTTTTAGCAGATCATTAATTAAGACAAAAATTAATAGCACAGATAAAGGCTAGTTAATTTAAATAGTTCCTACCTCTGATAAGATACCTTATCAACTTCACAGTATAACATTTATATGTTCTCTATATTTTTAGCCATAATAGAAGTGTGAGTGTTGTAATTAAACTGGATGATATGCAGTTAGCCTAAATATATCTGTCCAGAATAGAGCTACATTAGAATTTTGACACAAAAGTGAAATTCTGTTGAATTTTCCCATTTTGAATTTCCATTCATTAATTTCACTGGTATTTCTATCTTATCGTGGGTTTTCTCTTCTTAATGTGCATTTATATGATTTATATTTTTATCTGAATTATATTTAAACCAGTAATACTTGGCTTAATAGGGCTCCTATACTTCTGACTTGCAATATGAAACAAAATACAACTCTTTCCAAAAATGTAACTAATGAGGTTGGATACAAGTGAAATTCAACACTAAATATGAAAATACCATCTTCTCAAAGACTGAGTCATGCATCGGTTTTATTTTTAATGGATTACAAGGAGTAGGTATAAGTCCTCAGCAATTATTTCTGCAACTTTGAAGAGCTGAGAAAGACTGAATGAATCAGCCAGCACTGTGGAGGTTTTAAAATTAAGTGCAAATGCAGAGTACTTGGAGGCTTATATTTTTAGAATAAAGAATTATCTGAATCAGTTCATACTTATGTCCCTTAATTCACTAACACATTTTAAAGTTTGGTTTTTAAAACAAATTTTTTTCCACAGATAGTGTTTAAATTTTCACAAGTTTTTCACCAAAATGCACCATGGCACTTCCTGCATGCCAAAGTCCTTAGGATGGAGCCACGTTGGAATAATGTTATTATATTATTTCAAATACATGTTTACAGTTTATATAAAACACCACATAGCTAAGCTCTGATCCTAAAACTTATTTGGGAAAACACTAAATATACTAACTCAAAATGATATTATAAATTCCTGCAACTTGATAAAGCTCTGAGATACTCTGTCTTAGTGACTTCTATACTGAGTGACTTGGTTTTGGTGCATATTAACTTCATATGCCAGAGAAAGGGGAAAAACAAGCAAAATTTTCCTCACTTCATATTTTCAAAGACTGAAGTTGAGAGAAAAAAAAACAATGGAAATATTTTGCTATATTTCATGTTCTTCCACTTAGACAAAAAGGAGGAATGCAAAATATTACAGGTACCAAACTCATAGGCAGCCTGCAATGGCCGGTGTGTCTATAGTGGTATCAACAGAGGTAAATAAGAGACAGATTTAAATAATTTCTGTCTTTAGGATGTTTCTGCTCCCATAAACTATACAGATAAGCAGTGTAAGAAAGGCTTTGATTCAGATACCTTAAACGTCGTTCTAATAGCAAGTGAAGTTGATGAAGCAGGGGTCTAAGACTGAGTATATAAGACCAGAGACCTTTTTTCCCCCTTATATAATTTAGAATGATGTAGCAAAATTTCAGCTGTAATAGGAAAGATTTGAAGGAAGAAAATATCTATGCTGGCTACAGGGACTTTCTCTCAGCTCCACTTGACAGATGCAGTCGTATTTTCGGGCAGAGCTCAGCAGCAGAGCATCTCGATTGCATGCAGTAACATTTCCCCTAACAGCCTGTTCAGTTAGAGTGCCTCCCATGATGTGCAATGCCATCCACGGCATATTCACTTAGTCTTCAAATGTAACAGAACTTGCAATAACATTTGCATTCATTTGCATTTCAATGCTGACATGAAAAGTACTGGAACTAGTTATAAAAGAACAGATATATTGGGCCGTTTACCATTCTATGACTGAGAAGCCCTATAGAGAGTATGCAATGATCGACAGCTTCTGATAGTTACTTGAAAAGAGTAAGGTGCTTTGGTTTGGACCAATTTATGGCCTTCTGCAGGCAATTAAAACTCCCATGAAATCATTAGGAGCAGTGAAGAGGCTTACTTTACTCACATTTGCCTCAAAACCTACAAATCCCAGTTGTGTCCCTACACTTACCCCAAACCATTCTCAGCAAGAGGAGCACTGGTCCTTGCTTACCAGATGCTCTCTGACAACTGCATTAAATATCAATTCTCATGTCTACAGCTCAAGCACTAAAACACATGTCACTGTCTAGATTAGGAGACTACCAAATAGGTGAGAAACTGGCTGAGCTGTTGAGCCCATGCAGTAGTGGCCAATGTGTTGCGCTCTATCTGAATGCCTGAAACAGGTGAAGCTGCGCAGGACGCTGTCCTGGGACCTGCTCTGTGTAGTATCTTTATTAGTGAAGAGGAGGAGGAGACAGAATAAATCCTTCCAAAGTTTGTGGGCAGCAAGCTGAGCCTGAGCCAGCAGTGAGTTCTGGCAGCCGCAACAACAAACAGCATCCTGGGCTGTGCTAATAGGGAAGGAATTATTCTCCTTTACTCAGCATTTGTTGGACAGCTTCTGGTATACTCCATCCAGAAGACACTCTAGGATAAACTGTAGTGAGTTTGGTGGAGGACACCAACATGCTTCAGGGGCTGGAGCACTTGATCCGAGAGGAAAGGCAAGGGAGCTGGACTTCTGCACCCTGGAGCACAGGTGGCCTTGAAGGGACCTGGCAGCAGCCTTGCAATACCTGTATAGAAGTTACTGAGAAGATGGACCCAGGCTCTCTGCTGAGGTGCATGGTGGGAGGGAAAAAAAAAAAAAAGAGTATGAGAAGTGGGAACAGATTGCCCAGAGAGATTTCACGACACCTGCCCTCTGAGGTTCTACAGACCTGCCTGGCCAAAGCCCTTAGCGACCTGGTCTGAACTTTGTGTAGACCCTGTTTTAAGCAGGAGGTTGCAGCAAAGGCATTGTGAGTTCCCTTCCAGTATGAATGATTGTACGACTCTGCAATGCTATAGAACTAGATAAATTATTGCAGTAGTAGGTAGGTGTTGCTTTGAAAATTAAGCAGAAACACTCTGTAGATTAAGATACTTGCCTCTTCTTATTTCCAACAATTTCTCTTGCATGAATTACTTTGCTTCCTTTCCCACTTGATGTACCTTTCACTTAGGGTCAAAGAATCTGCTTCTGCTTTTTATTCCAATATTACTGCAATTTGTGACAATATAAATCTCTGTTATAACATCCTCTCTCCCCCAGTCTCTCCCAGGTACTCCTCCTTCTCCTATCTCTTTTTAATCTTCAGGGTTTTCAACTGTTGTTGACATGATCAGGCTCATTCATAAAACCATCTGGCCTGTAAATCACTGTCTATCTCTTATTGTTCAGTGCAGTCTTTACATAGCACGTGTCAGAAATCACTGGTGGTAGTTGAAAGCTTTCTTATTCTTTCTATTTTTTAGCATATCTCTAAAGTTTCACAGTTCCTTACAGACCCTTTCACAACAGCCCTCCTAGCTTTGTTTCTGTCTTAAAGACATGTATCTCCTTCTTATGCTCAGTATTTGTCTTTTGATGAAGGAACAGTTGTCTCTGTGCCATGCTAATGAGAATGGTATAAAATGAAGATGGTGATTTATTTTCCTGACTACTCTTCATTGGGTGAATATAATAATTTGTGTAAATATTTACAGATATCTTCATTGCAGCTAGCCAAGGTTGTTGTCCAAATATATGACAATTGCATCTAATTAGATATCAATAAGGTAAATAATGTTAAGAGAATTCTTATACATATTACAAAACTTCACAATGATATTGAAGATTCACTACACAATGAAAACAACTCACATAACTGAGACAAAAAATTGCATACGTTCATATGTACTGCTGCCTGGAAATTTTGATAGAGCTGGCTGATCACAGATGCGTCATCCCTAGAGCTCCTCTTTATTCTTGCTCCCCAATACCCTTGCCTGAAAGTATGCAGAACAATCATCACTGCAAAAGCCCTACAGCAAATAGCAAGCACATCTACACAGCTAAGTAGAGCACAAGACAGGGATTCCCAAACTACTAGATTAGAAATTCACATGGCATAGACGGGATCAATATAGACAAATTATTATGGTGCTCCATACACACCAATTAGTCTACCAAGAGTCACAAACTAATGATTTCTCACTCAAGCTGACTTTGGTCAGAAAGTTTGGTTTCCAACACTGGGCCTTACTCCAATGTTATGTGGCTATAAGCCAGGCCAGCCTAAATCTGTGTGTCTCTGCTGATTAAATATGTGCAGAAAAGGCCAAGGACGGTTCATGACAGAAACCTGTTTTATGTGTCTCATGGCAATCTGAACTTAATTTCTGCCAAATGCTTTGCAAATATCCATTATAAAGTACATTGGCTTGATAAACAAGTATTAAAAAGACCTTTACACAATCAATGGAAGACTTTCTGTTTGCAGTGAACTGGAAATTCTGTGACCACCTAAACTATCTTTTAGAAAACTATAATGGATAAATTATGAAAAGTATTATTAGAATCAACAGGCCAGTCTGTCTTTCTTATTCAGGAGGACATCTCAGTCTCGCTGAGACCAAGAGCAGAATTTCCAGTGGCTGCGAAGATTTTTAAAATTAAACTGACACTTTCACATTTTACTATACCAAGGATCTATGTACTGCAAAGTTGATGTTGTCAAGGCTAGAGAAATTGGTAAGGAGGTAGGAACAGAAGGTAGTCGTGAACTTGAGATGGATTTCGGCATCAGCAATATATGACACACTGATTCATATACAAATGCAGGAGGAAGGGAAGGCACTGCCTACATAGGACACAGAAAAAATAAGTAGAACTAACTCAGCACAGGACAGGACTGCAATGTGAAACCCAGCTCTGACTCTTCTCCTTGTTTCAATCTTTAAGACAAAGTCATAGTCCTGGATAGAGTCTAACTCTCAGAAGCCAATTTGCTGCTTCTAAGGGCTTTTATGTTGTGAATTTTATATCCTCTCATCCCAAAGATCCACAGCCAGGAGACAGAAGGAAACCAGGCCAGAATAAGACAAAGGAATAGGTTTCCTATGTAAAAAAAAAAAAAAAGAATGCAAATTCAAATAGGGATGCCAGTTTGAAGATCGTCTGTGATACTTTGGTCTCTTATGTTTATGCTTCATTTCCTTAGCTGTATGCTCACATATTGTCTTCTTTTCCACATGAATCAGCACAGCTCATTTGTGAACAGCATAGCTATGCACTTCAATGTTTTCTTGTCCTGTTCAGTGTGGCCCCATGCCATGCTTACTGCACACCATTTAAATTCAGCTCCCAATCAGAATGATTCATTTCTTTGCGGATTTCATGCTAAGATCTTCATCTCAGGAGTCAGGCTTGGAGCAATCTGTCTCACACTGGGTGTTGGTAATGGTGCTCGGAGCCCCAGCACTATAGAGAGGAGCGTTATTGATACGAGTCAAAAAAAACACATAGCTGACAGTGAGAGGATCAACCCCAAGGCCATGCCTTATTTCCTGGTATAGACATAGCCTGTGTACAAAGACAAAATGGCTATTTATCCTGACCAGTCTTGTCAGTATTTTCTCAGTTTTTCAAATGTGGTCCACTATGTAGCTTGCAATAATTGTGGGGACAGTGTTTGTTCATCTCTCACTAGGCACTTAGTGTACTCCCCAAGCTTATGGGCCTCCATCAAGGCTGCTGCTCAGCCAGCTGTCCCACAGCCTGTGCCCATGCTGGGGTTATTCCACCCTTGGGCACAGGACTTCACAGTCCTTGTTGAATGTCAGGAACTTTCTGTTAGTTCTGTCCTCAAATTTATTAAGGACCTTCTGGACTAAGCTCTGCCTTTTATCATGCCATCCCTAATTTGATATTATCTGTACATTTGCTGAAGGTGTACTTTGTGTAATCCATGTTACTGACAATAAACAATGTCAGCCCTGGTAATGACTCTTGGCTTTTGGGGCTAATGTGAAGTAGCCATTGATCTGTCAATCTTGTAGCAAACTCACCAAACATATAGAAGCTTATGAGTATATCTGTAACATACTATGCAGCTTTTGGCAGAAGAAAAAACCCTAAAGCTGGTGATATACCTAGGTGATATACCCAGGAGTGCTAGCTACTGTCTCCACATTCTGCTGTGTAAAAACACCAACTCATTTGGAATTAAACTGAGTATCACTTTGTGGTTCTGCATTTAAACTGTAGACTGTATAGAACACGTAATTGATTCTTCTTACTGCTAAAGACGAGTTCAAGACCAATTGAGTTTTCTTCTTCTTTTTTTTTTTTTTCCTACTATTATAGCAAGAGTTTAATATTTTCTCTCTCTGTGCTTCAAAGTGATAAATGGACCTTGTTAGAAGTTCCCAGTTATCTTAGAATATTTTACAGTAAATCTGTGTTGTACCACAGTACATTGCTGTTCTGCCTTACAACACAGAAGCAGGGTATTGTTCAACCATCCCTTTGAAAACACAGTGTGAATTTGAAGACAGAAAGCAAGGGAAAACTCTGAAGGCACAGCTGGGAAAAATCTCAGTGCTACTACTTTAAACAGGTTTTTGATATCCATTGGCAGTGACAACAGCTCAAATAGTTTGTCAGTCTTTGTGACTAAATCCTTGCTGAATCTGTGGTCTAGGTAGCTTTACACGCAGGTTTTTTTCTGCTTTGTGCATACTTTCCTGTTTGTAACCATTCACAAGCCTTAGGAAAAATATTTTTTTTATTAATTCTGTTTTTCTTTTCCTAATTGTTGCATTCATAAGAGAAAGCTATATATTTTTATATATATATTTACAGATTTGTTGACTGTTTTCTGCAGATAGTAAATGCAAAAACATTTAAAATATCTTTTTATTTTCCTCTTTCAAATGAGAAATTAATGTGAAAAAATAAATATTCTATTGGTGTCTGAAAATCCAAAAAGAAGCTCAGAAAGGAGAAGTAGCAAAAGAAGACAAAGCTTTATTAGAAGGCAATGGGATCGTATTTAACATTTGTTCACCCAATAGCAATAAAAATGAGCTCTTCTTTCTGAAAATGCAGTCAAATTTATCATAAATGTAAAAAAATTCATAGACATTTTTATAGGTAGTTGTGCACATGGGAAAGCTAAAAAGTCACCTTCAAACGTGTATAAAAAGAGAGCTGGCATCAACACACAGTGTGTTAACTATGAATCATGTGCAGAGATCATTGTGGTTATAAATACCAGCAGAAATGACAATCTGAAATATTGCTATGCACTGGTGTAAATGTGATTATCTTATTTTAATCTGCATTTCTTAGCATATGCATCTGTCTTGCTTATATGTTCCTAATTTGGTTTTTGGACAAAGATTATCAAAATCAAGAATCTCTAATGAGTCTAAATGGCTAGCATGTAAAAGTGATAATTTGGATGAAGAGAGAGCAAGAAAGCTGTATTTCAAGTGGACATCATAGTAGCTGAGAATGAAGCATTTATGTGAATGAAATGCAAGTAAATAAAATTGAGGGAGTTTGACAGCTTACGGAGACTTTTGTTTGCTTTTGATTTTTTAAAATTTTCTTTTTACTGAAGATTACTCTGGAACTAGACAAAGAATAGAGCTCTTTGTTTACAAAGAAATTAAGAGGACATATTGGACTTTATAGAGTAAGTATTATACTACTCTTTAATTACCTCTAAAAACTGGAAGAACACATAGATTAAAATGTAACATACTTTGAATGATGATATTAATGGTGATACAAGATTCTAAAAGTCTAAAAAAGTAAGATGATGTTAACTGTGGAGATTTTTTTGTTAAAAGTTCAAAAGTGCCTAGGTACTGAATGCTCTCAAAATAATTTTTCTGAGTTTTTCCATTGTCTTCCAAGACGTTCTAAGACTTTTACAAGCTGCGTAAATTATGATGGCCCTAAAGACAAGAAAAAGAATAAGTAAATTTTGCATCTAAAACTTTGCCTAAATTCCATACACATGTAGATAATGTTCTGCTGATTTCTATCTCAAGTATCTAATTTTAGAGAGCTGAGGCTGATGAATGGCTGCACCAACAAAATTGTTTTATGACTCATAGCTCAGAAGAGGATTTTCATACTTCACAGCCTCCTCAGACAATAGTGATGCTCGGTGCTGATTTGCTGTATGCATGCTCTTGCAGAGTGCTTTGGATGCCTTAGCCTTTGTGCTGCTGAGAGCCTGCAGTTTGCAGGTGTGCAGCTTGCCTTCCCCCAGCATAGAGGGGGTGCTCATCACCCCAGCCCCTTGGGAAGGGTCTCCCAGGGCCCTGGAGTGGGATTTTCCCCTCTGTGATCTCAGAGTTTTGCTTTCAGGCTATTTTCCTCGCGGCCTTGCCCCAGCAAAGCTGGTAATGTGCCTATGCTGGATTCTCATAGGAAGCAACTGTGGTAGGCAGGAGAAACACTCCATCTTTGCCTCCTTTCCCCTTGGCTGGGGCTTTGGGTGACATTAGAGGTCCAATAATACACTTTCACTGAGTGTAGCCGTGAGTGAGGATGCAGCACTAGACCCAGCCAGCGTGTGCCAGTCAGAGATAAGAGCATCATAAGCAGGAACCATCAAAAGGAATTGAGCAGGTTCTGATTAAACCTTTGTCCTTTTGCAGGGACAAAGGCTGCTTACCTGGGGCCACCCCAGGCTGCTTACCTGGGGCCACCCCATCACTTCTCTTCCCGCTGGCCACTGAGGAGTTTTCCCTTTCCTTTTCTCTCCGTCTCTCTCCTTTTGCTTTTATTTTTTCCCAAAGTAACTTTCACTGTTAGCATTGTTATGTGCCATGAACTATGAGCTCCACTTGTAAATTTTTGTCCACCTATCTCAGCATCCTCTGTGCAACAATGGCTCCTTCTGCAACTTGCTAATATATCCCTGCACCCACTCATCTTTTCTTGCCTTAACTTTTAAAAACTATGTTCTGTATCCCAAAGTTCATGTTCCTTAATGTACGCAGAGTATACTTTACATCTGTATGTGTGCTAAAACCTACAATGTCATCACCTACATCCTATCTAATACAATTTCACTAGCTCCCTGCTTATTCTGGGATTAAACTCAGAGCGATGTGCAAGCAGACTTGCACCCCACTCTGCACGTAGTGTTCTGCTGACATCTCTAGTCTCCAAGGTTTATCTGTAATCCTCCTTTCTGTGATGCCTCATGTGGAAGGAAAGAAGAATTCACCTGATGTCAAGTTCCTGGTCAAGGGCAAATTTTGTTGTATGGGCACATGCCACGTTGTCTCTGACACTGATTCAAGTATTTTACGTATTTTCAAAGGTATGTTAAAACCAAAGCCCAATCATTTGCCCAAAATTAAAGAACAAAATATTAGTCAAACTTATAAGAATGTTCAAGTGCTTCTGCAAGGCTTTATATAACCACTTCCAAATTTTCTCCTGCATCCATTTTCTACACCCTTACCCTGGATTTGGAAAATGGATCATTCTATGTGTATATACCAGTCTGTAAAACTGTCCACACTTTTCTTAAAGTATTACTGGAGTTCCATTAAAAATCATCCCTGTAAGGAAAACTTGGACCAGATGAAGGATTTCACTTCAGAAATACTTTCTATGACGTTTTGGTTTTAGGGAACATTACACCTTACTGGCTGGATCAACCAGCATGGTGAGTTGCGATGTCTTCATTTCAAGGCATTTTTTTTCAGTTTCCTTTTTCTGGATAGATTAACTCCATCTTTTAATACATCTAACTGACCTGATGTGCTAACTGAATATGCCCTGAGAAATATGCCCTGAGTGAGTATGCCCAGTTTAAAACAAATGAGCAAATGTGCTAAACTTCTCAGATGGCTGTTACAGTGAGCAATTCAGCTCAAATCACATCTTCTGGGTCATATAAATAACTATAAAGTAAAAGATAAAGAAATTATTAGCAAAATTTGGAAAGAAAATAGATATGTTGTTTAGATCAGCTTTCAAACACTAAAAGGAAAAGAAAAATTACACAGAGTACCAGGAACATTACCGTGTTAAGACTCCAAAATATAAATGCATGCTGAATGCCTATCCCATCTAGCAGTAAGCTCTCTGCATCAGTGCCTAGAGATCCAACTTCATCACCCCATAACGAACACTGAAGTTTTATACTTCTCCACTATGGATTACAACCCACAGGTAGATAATAAAAGACAACCCAGAAGGTTCAAGGTTCTTTCAGTTTTCACCATTTCTAGTTTAACACACAGTTACCAGTGTAACTTTTTGGGACTGTCACAAACTTCAAAAGTTGCGGGGTCAAACAGAACCATTAAAATGGCAGTTATACTATATGTTTTTTTTTTTTTTTAATTTTCAGTTATTTTAAAGGTGTTATGAGATCTTTAATTTGAAATAAAATGTTACTAGGCAGAAACTGAGTCTTGAGTCGTTCTTAAAAATAAGAATTTTGTCAAAAACTGGACATAAATGTATATACATATACATAGGCACTGACAGACACCTACACCAGGTCTCTATAAATTTTTTCTGCAACTGCAGTCTGCTGTAACTTAGTTACAGAAAATACAATAAAATTTGTATCAAAAGCTGCAGACTTTACAATGGAATTTGCATTTTATTTTTATTTAATACATAATTATTGATGTTTTTCCAAGCCAGTAAGTCAAATGTGCACAAAGGATTCTCTGCACTCTGGTGAAACTTCTGAGAGCTGAATGTCAGTGCTGGTGGGTGTCTGTATATTTCAACTTTCAGCCTTAGCTTTTTAAGACCACTTCTGACTATTTTTTACCAGTTAAGTAGGGCAGAGGAGATGCTTTTAAAATACTCAAAGTTCTAATTCTGAGATATTCTTGTTTTTCATTTTGCTCCAGCTCATTGACAATTATTTTGCCAAAGAGCATGTGTACACACAGACAAACACACACACGTGCCAGACAAGGTCACACAGATCAGCTTTAACACTTTGCATTCTTCTTTTCAAAGTAATTTACTGTAAAACAAAAACCCAAAATCATAGAACTGGTAAACATAGCTTTCCTTATTACTGACATTTAAGTAGTTCAGATAAGGTTCTTAAATCAAAATGTCTCATTCTCAGCAGCTATTTGGGAAAAAAAATAAAGTAAAAAGAAAAAAGGAGAGTTTAAATCTTGTTCACTTATGTGTACTTACAGTGGCAGAATAATTATTAAATATAAAAAAGATGATGGCAGTGGTATTTATCTCCACACAGTGTGAATTCAGGGCAGGGATTTAACACAATATTACTGGAGAATGCTGACAAGGCATTGTAATTCATCATCTCTGCAATTCTCCTGCAGCAGGTTGGCTATTAAACATGCTGCTCATAGAAGAGGATCAAACATACAAATTAACTCAGTACAGGTGTTACTCTGACTCACTTAATGCAGACATACTCTATGCTCCATACAGAGCCATCCAAAGATTTAATTCCATATAGTCCACTTATTATCACTAATGTATTTATTTATTTTTTTCCAAAAGGGAGGATAATGCAAGAAACCCTATCAGGCTTAGCATGCTTATGCAAAAATGATAAAAATATTCTTTTAAAATAGAAGCCACATAGGCAATTAATTTCATATATTTAATCAGAATTAAAATAATATACATGATCAAGACTAAGACACTTCCTTCTGCTGCTAACTCAGATTCACTGGATAGTAGTGCACCTTGGCACAACTTTAATGGTCTCAAGCCTGGTCTCCTGATTAATGCAATCTCCTGTGATGTGCTGGATGTAGCTGTGAGTCCCTTTGAAATCTTGTTTTCTCCAACTTGTAGACTGTTATGGGGTAAGGGTCTATTTGCAAAGGAAAAGGAAGATCCCAGTTATTCGTTCAAGAAAACTCATCAGAAGAAGAGTCCAGGTTTTGGATCTTGGGTACAAAAACACATTTGCCTTCAGCCAGGAACTGAGGTTTTAGGGTTGCCTAGGCATGCTTCATGCTCATCATTTCCAACCAGTCTAATTTTAGATAGTTCTCTGTGTGTGTGTTTGGGGGTGTGCGTGTATTCGGTGAAGGGAGCTGAATGCCATTCTGATGCGAATCACTCACTGCAGAGGAAGCCTAGCTGCTCCTTTGCTCTACTTGATCTAGCCCTTGGGCTCCTATGTACTTTTATGAACATTGTCTGAAGAAAATAAACAAGTGTTTCTGTAAAAATGACCAATAGTAAATATGCCTTCACTGTGGGAATATGGACAGGAAATTCCAAAAGGCTGTATAAATTTCTATTTTGTATGAAAGGCAAATTAGGAGATCAAAGTTTATTCAACAAATGACTTACCCATGAATGGGGGAGAGCTTTGCAAGAAATAAATTCTAAAACAAGGTTTGTTTTTTTTCTTTTGGACAGTACTTGAAAGAATGCTGCAGACAACATACTCAGGAGAATGAGGGCAGAGAGGTGAAACAAAGACATTTAATTCAGGACAGGAGAGGAAAAGCAAATCCATTGCTGCTCAGCAATGCCCATGCCAAACCATGCCCTCCATTGATGTAGACATCAAGTTACTGTTCTAGCACTCTTCCTGCTGTGCTTTGTTAACACAGCTAAAGTTTTAGGTATCGTTTGAAAAACTGGAGTGGCTGCATAGGGCAGAAAGCTGGTTAAAAAAATTTATGTCTGATTTGTTTTATTCTTTTCCTAATGGTTATCAGAGTAACATCCTCATGAACATTAGGTGATTTTGCAAACAAGAAGTGGGATGTGTGCAAGAATGCAAGAATACAGTTCAATGTGTGATGGATATGAGGACTAAAGAGTAGACCTCATATTTCTGGAGGCAGGAAAGCAGTTTGGGTATCAAAAGCAGAGAAACAGAGACAGATTTGCACGTGTTCAACAGCCCCATGTACATAGGCAAAGTGGATGGTGTCAAAGAATTCTATTTCACATATTTAATAAACTTTCAGCTTCCTTATAATAAATTCATATTAGCAATGTAAGTATGTCTCAGTAATGCTTTTCAGAGTATCAAGCTCACTGCTGCTCCTAAATTTCTTGTTTACTGAAAATCTAATTACTCCTTGCTGGTAAAATTAAAGAAGTTTTCTAAAACCCAAAAATATCTCATTTCTAGCTTTGCTAGTGAAGAAACACTGCTGTAATTACTTATAAACATGGTGATATGAGTCCTACTGCTAGTTCAGACTGGGCTAGCAGTCTCCAAAGTGTTTCCAAAGCCTGTAGGAGAATAAATACTTTGTAGATATATAATTAATAATTACTCATTTTGTTAAATAAATTTTAGTCTTACCTATTAGGTTTTTGCAGTGACAGGCTAATTAAATAACAAGTCCTCTTAAACAAAAATTTCTACCTCTTCAAGACGTGTCAGAAATTAACTTCAGCTGCAAACAGTTTTTGCAGGAGATGTCTCAGGTGTTAAATGTCATGCAGTCTTTGTTTTAACAGGGAGAAATCTCAAGTTGAAAAGATAAAGAAAATTCCATAAATAAACCACAAACCTCATATTTGTTCCTGAAAAATAAAATATTAATAGGACATTAGTGTTTGCATGCATTTTGAAACTGCTTTTGCTTAGGATCTACTTTTAAGCTGGGGCTCTGCTGCTTGTTCCCCTCCTGAGCTCTGCTGCAGATGCTGCTCAGCAATGCCCATGCCAGACCATGTCCTCCATTGATGTGGACATGAACCCCACCTGTGGGCTGATGTCCCAGCCCAGCCTTGTTATATCTCCATTCCCAGGGAGGTGCCTGATACCTGGCGCTGCCTCAGTACCTCTCGGTTGCCCTGCTCCTGACTGGGGTGGTGAGATTGGCACTGGCTTCCAGGCCCTGCTATGCCACCCTGGGGCCCTCCACCACTCCCTGCACTCCACCTCGAGGAGCCTCCAGCCCCCATTGTGCCCTGGCATAATTCACACCTGTATTTTGTGATGCTATGATCTTCTCATACTCTTGTAGACAGCTAAAGGAAATTATCAGAGGGCTGGAGCACCTCTCCAATGAAGACAGGCTGAGAGAGTTGGGACTGTTCAGTCTGGAGAAGAGAAGGCTCCAGGGACACCTTATAGCAGCCTTCCAGTACCTCAAGGGGGCCTACAAGAAAGGCGGGGAGATTTAGATTGGATATCAGGAAAAAGTTTTTTACAATGAGGGTGGTGGAACACTGGAACAGGTTGCCCAGAGCAGAGGTGGTGGATGCCCCATCCCTGGAAACATTCAAGGCCAGGTTGGACGGGGCTCTGAGCAACCTGATCTGGTTGGGGATGTCCCTGCTCCTTGCAGAGGGATTGGACTAGATGACTTTTTGAAGGTCCCTTCCAACTGAAACCATTCTATGATTCTATGAGAATAAGTGCATCAGAAGAACTCCACCCCCAAAAGCCTATTTTCAACAGAACCCCGTAAAAGGAGCCTAACTTCAGCTACAGGCAGAAATCCAAAATCAAGTGGTGTAAACCCCATCCTCCATGTTTATCTGGTGTGTGGAATAGCAACAGGTAATAAAGTGTATCATAGCTTGCGAGATTATGTTGCCAGAGTGCAACATCTATGAATGAAGCAAACCAACAGATCAGATTCATAGAAAGGGAATAGTCCAGCGTAAATAATTGAAATCTCAAAGGTTACGTACATATATATATGGAAGTTTTGGCTCTCATATTGTAATACAAATTTGGAAGAAGAGTAGATGTTACACCATTTGTAGAAAATCATCACAACATTTTTTAGCAGTGTGAACAATAAGAACCTCAACTCTGCAAGAAAGCAGAGGCCATGACTGCTGCAGGAATATTTCTGAAGTGTCTGTGGAGAGAGTGACACACCTCATATGAGTGGCTTAAATTTGTTCTTCCTATTGGTCTTCCAGTACCTCAAGGGGGCCTACAAGAAAGATGGGGACAGGCTGCACAGTAGGGCCTGTTGTGATAGGACGAGGGGTAATGGTTTTAAAATAGAGGGAGGTAGATTTACATTAGATATTAGGAAAATTTTTTTTACAATGAGAGTTGTAGAACACTGGAACAGGGTGCCCAGAGAGGTGGTGGATGCCCCATTCCTGGAAACGTTCAAGACCAGGATGAGGCTCTGAGTAATCCAATCTAGTCGGGGATGTCCCTGCTCCTTGCAGGGGGGTTGGACTAGATGACCTTTGAAGGTCCCTTCCAATCCTAACCATTCTTTGATTCTATGATTCTATTGTTGCCAGGCTTCTTTCACTGAAGATATAAAAAATCATTTAAGTTTATGTTTAATATAAAGAGAATTGCTACTGGAGTTTGCAATAACCTAAGAAAAATTGTTTAAACTATCATAAGAGAAAAACACAAGAAGATCACTCTGTATAATATGCTCACTTGAATACTCCCGTGGTACTTACCTTCACTAAACAGACAAGTTCTCTTTATTTCAAAAGTGTGATACATACTAGATAGAAGGCAGATACCACAAGCTCAGAAACAGGTCAAAGAGAATGCCACTGCTTTACATGGTAACAGTCCAAAGGCAGAATTTCTGTCTCATGGAAGAAAATGGCAGAATTATACAGTGTGAGGAGTTGTTCTAATTCCATGAGAAGTAACTGCATGAGTTTATTTGAATAATATGTCAGATCAATGTAATAGGAAAATTCATACAGAAATAGTCAAAAACAGGTGGGAGCTGATTATGAATAGCATACTTCTAAACCATACCAAGTATTTAAATTCCTTCTGGTAAAATCTTATGTAACTGTCATTGTCACTTTGTCATATTTCTTATATTTTAGTTGAAATTAAGATTCACGTTCAAATTTATAGGATAGAAGCAAGCATCAGCAAACATTCAGAAATATAGTCAGCAGACTCTCTGTAGCCAGGAACATCTTCGCTATCTTACCACCAACTCTGCTTCCAAAGCTCATAAATTTTGGCGGTATTCAACAGTGTTCAGAGACCATTTGTGGCAGATCAGAATCTTCAATACAAGTTTTGATGTGAGAGAGTTAAAAAGCTAAAGATATTGCTAGAGCTCTTTTAGCTGGAAAATTACCTAAAGTAGCTGAGAGCTTTTTCTCTTTTTCTAAAATTAACAAAGGAAGGCAGAAAAGTACTGCAGATTTGCTTACAGAATAGAAAATGGTAAAAGGGAAAAAAGTTATGAATGCAGAGATTTTGTTTTTGTCAAAGAAGTTAGTGCTCTTTAAATACTTTCCAGCTGACATCTCGGTTACTTGCCATCTTAGTGAAAAATGTCAGAAATTCCCTTAAGCATTGTGGTATATGTAAACTTTGAACCATAGCTCTAAATCTCTCAATTCACACAAAGGATCATAGGATTTTAATGACCCTAATGGGTCAATACCTTTGATTTATAGCTCCCTTAGTTGGGCACTAGCCTCAGCCCATGCTTGTTTACCTTCACTGTTATTTGCTATACAGAGTGGTAGTGTCCATTATTCTTCATTTTAGGAGCTCAAAATACAAGGAAATACAAGACTCTTATTTCAGTCACGTCAACAATTATTGAAGATGTGAAGCCGAGCACTTGTAATGTATAGTGCTCAACCAAGCTGAACTACAGATAAATG
Source organism: Tetrax tetrax (assembly GCA_009806455.1). NCBI lineage: Eukaryota > Metazoa > Chordata > Aves > Otidiformes > Otididae > Tetrax > Tetrax tetrax. The sequence goes on from WHYT01017056.1 coordinate 577,922, forward strand.
CTGGGAAGAAATAACCGGGAAAATTGTAGTTCATTTTGAGCATTGGCTGAAGTCTCTCTTGACACCTTCATGGGACTAATCCAATATTAACATTTCTTGTGTTCTTCAAAAGATAACGTTCATCCTTTCCCTTGTGGCTAAATCTCATTCAGCAATCAAAGCAGCAAGGTGATAATTAATTGCAATTAATATAGTAACCCCAAGAAACCACAAGTGGAAACAAAGGATAAGCACTCTAGAGTTTTATGATAAAAAGGCAGAGAAGGAGCATGCGGGCCATGTATATGATAAGATAGCGGGTATATGAAACACCTAAGAAGAGAATGGGAATAGCACGATAATCCTGATGGAGCACCTGCCCCTTCTCAAGCACTGCACAGGCAGCTTGGCAGCATCGCTCTGCAAAGATCATAGCTCTAAAAATCATAGGTCTTGCTCTGCACCGTGTAATAGAGCCCAAACATCATGCTGGGGAAATGGTAGGTACACACACCTCTGGCTTTTCAATGGTCTTTCAGCATGAGTTCAGTCCTGTGGTTTGGACCTATTTGCCTTGCAGAGCTTGCTTCTGAGTTAACTCTGGGTTAACAAAGTCTGCTTGGAATTTGACTATGTTGTATGCAGAAACTTGGGATTCATATTTACATAGGCTCTAGCATGCAAGCTCTCAGGTTTTCCAGAAGCCCATCACAACAAATCTCTTCTGCTATGTCAACTGTCAGAGTATCTTTTGTTTTTTCACTCTACCTTGCTATCTTTCTGATGCACACAGAAATATGATCGAGTCCAAACTGGCACATGGTGATAAAGCGACAAAGCTTTCCTGGAGGGTGGAATTTGTGCCCCTGCAGTGATGGGTGTGCAATGCATCTTCAGCTGCCATCTGTATCGTAGCAAAATTGGTTTGCTGTCTTGGGAGTGGGCAGACATCTCTCAGTTCAGCAGATGTGTATGCTTCCAGCGCCATGTAGCACAACATGTAAAATAAAGGTGACCTTCCAATCTGGGAAGTCTGATTGTCATCTTGAATTTCAGTATTCAATGGATGTAATCATGTGACTGGCAGACTTCTGAAGAGAGGTACACCAAGTTCATTTGCAGCTTGTGAGCCAGGATGGGAAGAATAATAGTGAGTATGTTAATTCCTCATTAGCTTTCCACCAAAAGCCCTAAAGAAGATTTAAAAAATTTATGATACTGGTAACTTAGCTTTGTCTTTGTCAATGCTCTTAATTTAGTATTTTCTTACGTATGGTGAGATGCCAAATGCAATTGCTGTGGATACTTGTAGAAATCATAATACAGTTTAAATAGTTTTAATTGAATTGACTCTTATAGAAGGGGACGTGTAAGAAAAGAATATAATAGCTGCTAAACATTGTAAAAACCATCTCCCATTCTGCTTTAATTCAAGCACTTCATTTTGCTTTTACACATCTCAGTCATTAGCAGAATAAAACTGTGGTTTGAGTGTAGTACACAGTTAATTTGAAATGCTGTACTCTTTTGCTTCGATCTGCTCTCTTTACCTTCCCCTGAATATAGGTCAGTATTTACCTTAGTTTGTCATATAAATATTTACAAGGACATGAATCCATCCACTGGAAAATAAAAAATTCAGAATGTCGAAAGATTTTTTTTTTAAAAAAATACATGAATAGCACAGAATCTGTGGCTCCCACAGCAAAATTTTCTCAAATAAAGGCAACATTTTTATCATACTTTTGACAAAAGTGTCAAAAGTCATGTTTTTGTCACCTCAAACCAGCTGTGTGTTTCACTCCTGCAGGGTGCAGTGCTGGGAGTACTGAGTGACTTTGCAGACTAAAGCACCTGCTGTGATGAGTCACTGCTTACAGCCTTCTGCGTTTTGCAGCACAGCAAAGAAAGTTTGCCCAATATTATATTTCCAGTAAAGTTTAAAGAAGTATAATTTTCAGGATTTACGTTCTTTTGACATAGCACTAAAAGCATGCAAAAAAGGTAAGAACATATATCCAAAGGTTACAATCTGTCACTGTCATAAAATTCAGAATAAAAATTAAAGTTAGGAGGGCAATGACAATGTTTTGGATTGAATGACTGAGGAATCCTGAGACTAAAGTCTTTTGTGCTGGGGTAAAATGCACTTTAAAAGATAAGTCTTTCTACTAATATTTAGAGGACTACATACCAAAAAAAAAAAAAACGGAATTCTTGTAAGCTAAGCTGTATACTGAGTTGAATTGTATTAAACACCAACATTTTCACCTATGTTAAATTATGGCATATTCTTATTTTCCCTAGCTATGGAGATTGGCTTGGAAAATCAGAGTTCCCCATTGGGAAAATGCGCAATAAATTCAAAAGGTCTTAGATAGATTAGTTAGATAGTGTTGTCCAGATAACAGCTACTTCATCAGAGATGATTCAGGGTCACAAATATTGCCATAGTTATTCCTCTTCATCTTATCTACAGACTTCAATAACTTGATTCTTTCAGATTTTAATGGGTCAGAATGTAACTGGGAAAGTATGAGGTGTGAGAGTGATTTCCACGGTCTAATCCATTCAATCCCAATTTTTATATTGTGTCAGCAGACACTGTAGAAACAGCAACTGTAGAAACAGCAACAAGTAGGCAGAATCTGATTTAAAAACACGTATCAAATTAAAAAAATTCCCTTCTGTTAACCAAAAAACTTCACTGCATGTTTTCAATGCCATTTCAGTTTAATTTAGTATATTCAATGAAAATTGAAAATATTTTTAATGTTGTCTGTTTCATTCTACAATAAGCAATTGTAAAGCTTTAGAAAGTTGTCCTGGTTTCAGCTGGGATTAAGTTAATTTTCCTCTCAGTAGCTGACTTATTTTGGATTTTGGATGTGAAAGATGTTGATAAACACACTGATGACACTGATGATACGAGTTATTGCTAATGAGACCAAGTACACTGTCCAGCTTTCCAGGTCTCACTAATGTGCAGGTGCAGGAAGTTGGGAGGGGTACAGCCAGAGCAGTTGACCCAAACTGGTCAAAGAGAGAATTCCATGCCATAAACATCATGCCCAGCGTATGAATGGGCCAGGGGAGCATCCCTCTCTCGCTCTTTCCTTTGCTTGCTGCTCGGTTTCAGTTCTGTGATTGTCTCAATCACTGAGACATAGGGTAATAAGAAATCATGCATTGTTCATTTTGTATATTTCAGTATCCTTATATTCTGTTATTATTGTAGTTTTCCTTTGCTGCTCTAGTAAACTGTCTTCATCTCAACCCATGAGTTTTCCTTTCTTCCCAATTCTCTCCCCCGTCCCACTAAGCTACAACAAAACTCTAATCATCATATTCTGTGAAGAAGAAATACTACAAAAGGTCAAAAGTTGGAAATGTTATGTTTGTTACTAGTTGACTATGCAGAGAAAAAAATCTAGGGCAGAAATTATACCCCAAAGAAAATAAATGTTTGCAAATTTAGATAAAGAAGATTAAAAGTTGGTTAAAATTATGACTGCCGTAGTACTTTCCAACTAATATTGACAAAATACGATCATGAAGACCCCTAAAATGATGGAAACTAAAGAGTCGTTAGGAAGCGTTCCAGCATCCGCAACAACAAAAAGTATTCTATATATATGACAACATGCAGTAACTGTACTGCATATGCAGTAATTTCAAACTTGAAAATAAAGGTGCAGGTTGCCTATAGCTTATTGTTCAAAGAGCCTTAGTACTGCAGAAGTAGATAACAATTGTCTCACTGTTTTATAATTTCTCCCATCGTATTTGTTATATCCACATCTTTTCTATTATCTTCTCTCTAAACTACACAGTATCTAAAGAATTCCTCGAACAGGGAATTGGTGCAGATCCTGCTTTAATTAGACAGAGCGTCTTGCCACTATCCCGACACAAATCAGTATTAGATAAAGAAATTACCTTATCTGAATGAATCATATTTGTATAACAATTGAGATAACAGGTTCTGCCTTGGACTCACACAGGTACCCAGAAGAACAAGAAAAAGCACAACACCCAAATACGCAATGATGCTCAGTAGTGTCCTCAGTGGGCTAGTGACAAAATTTTCTGCCGCTCTAGGTTACTTTTGTGGAGAGTAGCTATTTGGCTTGCATGCCCCATGTCAGAGAGCATTCTCACTGAGGGATCGTGAGGTGCGACCAGGTCTCTGCTACCTTGGATCATTTCATCCATGCTTATGTTAATGTTAAACAAGGAAGGAAAAGAGATATTCCAACTTCAAGGCAAAGCTTACAGCAATGTGGGTAGAGTTTATAGGAAATCTGAATTCAACTTTGCATGAAATACTTGGAAATCAAAACTCATATTCCAGTAGCAGGCTTTGCGAGTGTAACTTCAGTTACAGTGCAGGCGTAGCCTGTCAGCTTAGGAGGAACCTTCCACTGCTTCTGGTGCACTTGCAGAAACAAAAATCACAAGGGAGCCTAGAATACTACTATGGCAAAGAAGAGGGAGAGGTGTCTCAAGTACTTGACCACTTCACGTTTTATTCAGTACAGAAGGAAAACATCTTATGGTTTCAGGACTTCATTCCTTACAATAAGGCTGTTGTCATGGTTTAATGCCAGCTGGCAACTAAGCACCACACAGCCGCTAGCTCACTCATTCATTCCCTGGTGGGATGGGGGCAAGAATTGGAAGAGTAAAACTAAGAAAACTTGTGGGTCGGGATAGAGACAGTTTGATAGGTAAAGCAAAAGCTACGCACACAAGCAAAGCAAAACAAGGAATTAATTCACTAGTTCCCATCAGCAGGCAGGTGTTCAGCCATCTCCAGGAAAGTAGCAATCCATCACATGTAATGGTAGCTTGGGAAGACAAACAACATGCCTCTGAATATCCCTCAGCTTTTCATTACTGAGCATGATGTCATATGGCATGGGATATCCCTTACGTCATTTGGGGTCAGCTGTCACTGCTGTGCCCCCTCTCAACTTCTTGTGCACCCCCAGCCTACTCACTGGTGGGGTGAGAAGCAGAAAAGGCCTTGACTCTGTGTAAGAACTGCTCAGCAGTAACTAAAATATTCCTATATTACCAACACTGTTTCCAGTGCAAATTCAAAACATAGCCACATACTACTTGCTATGAAGAAAATTAACTCTATCCCAGCCAAAACTAGCTGAGCTACATAGAAATAAAATGCAATTTGAAAGTTGTTTGGCAGCTGGGTTTCTTAAGTACTACTTTTCTAAGATATATTTGTGGTGAGAGAAATTAGAGGCGAGAGCATGCACACTGATATACTGCCACTTTTGTTGACAATTTTGTCAGAGATTTCAAATACATTAGGTAAATGAACATCAGTTGTTTGAAAGTATTTATGAGCACGTTTTCCTAGAACAGAGCAGTTGCAACACATATTCACAAAAAACCATAAAATCTATACCCAGACCAACAGACTATAGGGTCTAAACAACACTTTTTTTTTAACCCACTGAATAAAAATGTCTCATTTTTGTTCTGATTTACACTGAAAATATCTTATGTGAAACAACATCCTTATTTCTTGGCAGCTGTATCTTGTTTCAGTAGTAGAGACAGAACTACTTCTAAATTTTCAGTTTGTTTTGTCTTTCAGAGACCTAGTATTGGAGTATTACAGATAAACCTGAAATGTCACTTCTGGCTCTGCATCTTCTCCTAAATTATTTTGTCTTTGAGATTACAGTTAAGGACAATTCCTTAGTGGGAATTGTCATCTGATCAAGTCAATGGGAGCTAAATCGTTTGGGTTTTTGTCATATATACCATACAAACTGGTTAAACTGGCTATGGAAAAGATTTATGGTTAGTTCTCCAGTTATAATATTAAAAAGCCATCGGTCAAATTTAAATATAATCTGAAGAGAAAAACAAATAGATACAATATAATCCTAAAGCTAAAAGTTGTCATGAAGGCAGAAGAGAAAAGTTACAGAACTCACAACAGTAAATACGGTATCATAATGGACCCATTTTTAACAGCAGCTGAACTAAACTGAGTGGGAGGAAAACCAGGTTTTTCCAGAGCAAGGTTATGAGAATGTTAAGACTAATGGGCTTCAGAGAAAGCGGAGAATTTATAAGTGAAGTAATTTCACTTCCTGGTGAGTTGGACTCCAGATCCTTAAAAAGAAGAAAGTGAGGGATTGGATATCTATGAAAATTTATGTTGAAAGAGATAGGTAATTGTTAGCACTGTGGGAAACAGCACAGTAAAATGTATGAGTTTCTTTCCAGTTTGAAATTACATTTACTGCTCTATGCAGTGTTACAGGTAACATTAACCTGCTCACTAAGACTACAAAAATGAAGATGAAACTTCTTCATGCTTACTTACACTGATCTTTAATTTTAAACCTATTCACTTGTTTATCTTAACTCCTTTGGACTACATTGTGACACATTTAATGACAGAATTAAATCTTTACTCTATTTAACAGGTAAGAGCCTAATATTGTTCATTTTTTAACCATAACATGTAACATGGACAGGAGGAAGACTGAGTGCACTCACACAGTAGACTCTTATCCCTTTAACACATAATGTATTCTCACTGTAGTGACACTCAGTGGTCCAATTAAATTTTCAGTAATTTTACACACTGGATAGATTTTTCATTAATTTATCATGCAATTTAAAAAGTAAAGTTGAAACTATTACTGATTGAATTACACAGAAGTTTCCCATGAGCACTTTAAATAATCCTCCCTCAATAATGTAAACACATACTAGTTTACTGGTTGAAAGTATTTTTAATACAGCTTTTTCAAGTTTTTAATGTATTTTATATTTATCATATTCTAAAAAAATGTGGGTAAATACGTCTGGATTCCTTTTAAATTTGAGATCACGTCCAAGAAAATAGGATTTATAAAAGTAAGCTTATTTCCATTGACCTGAGGGTAGGAACACATACTTATTTAATCATATGACACAGTTCAACCTAAAAAATTTCTTGCCCATTGGCTAAGCCTTCATAAATGATTAGTTTTAACCTACTTCATCTAGGAGGAAAAACACGTACATTTAAAATATCTTCACTCTGGTTCAACATGACAGTCTTTTTTCTTGCCATTAGAGTATACATAGATGGAAAGTTGGAACTTTTCTGTTCATAATTTTTGTTTTTACTTCCAACACTTATACAAACCATGGGCTAAAGTGGTAATGGCTGAGCAACTTTGATTTGAGGTAACTTGATAAATTCACTTCCTGAATAAAGTTACCCTGTACAAGTTTCCATCTGAGTAAAAAAACATTATCCAACCTTAGAAAATAAAGCCTTCAGCCTCCTGATGAATTCTATCAATAAAAGCAGAATTGAAGGTTACATAGATTTGCAGTATTCAATAGTTAGCTTTACTAGAGCTCTTCAAAATTTTAAGAGCACTTTAGTTTTGAGGACTGAAATGCTCATAATAACGTGAAGTGCTCTCATAATTTTAAATCACTCTGTACTGCAGATCCCCGAATTCTTATTTCTGCTAAATTTCAGCTGCTCATTTATTATGATCAACATGTTCATTTAGAAAAGTGTTGCACTGCCTTTTTACAAAGACTCAAAACCTCATTCTAAATATATGATGAAATTAGCTGGGCCTCATGAACGATGTCCTTAAAAATACAAAAACAACAGAGCAACAAACCAAGCCACTCAATGACCTTGATAAAAATTTATTATATCAACTGAAGTAAAACTACAGAAAAGTTGTTTTATATAAATTTCTCATACATGCTTTTAGATATGGAATTAAACACACTAGAACATAGTTGATTTGGTAACATTCTCCTTTCACTTGTTAATACAAATATTTTTGGGGATAAATCTACTGTCAAGTAGCCGATTAACTACTTCTTTCTCAAAGGAAACAGTGTGAGAAACGACAGGGAGATATGCACATAAGCATGTCAAGAACCACAGGTTACAGAGAAACCATGTAAAACACTTCTAAAAACCTGTTCCTTTTCTCCATATCTAATCACAGAATCAAAGAATCCTTGAAGTTGGAAGGGACCTTTTGAGATCAGCTAGTCAAACATCTCTGTTTGAACAGGATCAGCTACTTCAGGTTGCCCAGATCTGCATGTATTCAGGTTTTTAATATCTCCAAGAATGGAGACTCCACAGCCTCTCTGAGAAGACTGTTCCAATGTTTGACAACCTTCATGGTAAAAAAAGTAACTTTTGCCTTTCATGTTTTTTAGTTTGTGCCCATTGCCTCTTTTCCTGTTAGTGGACACTAAGGTCTGTCTCTCTCATCTTAATTCCAGTTCAGTTCAATTGTGAGCCTAAATGTTGGTAAGGCTTTTGACATTGTCTCCTAGAAGTTCCTCATAGACAAGCCATTGATGTATGGGTTGGATGAGCATGTGCTCCTGAATCACAGCTCGAAAACTGGATATATCATTATATCACTGTAGATGTCTGTTTGTTTGCAAGAAGGTATTTTTTTTTTCCCCTAGAGGATTATCATCCTGTGTTTTCTTTCTGCAATTAATAATAAGGGATAGTGCAATCCCATGTCATAACCAAAGTATTCACTGAAACAGGAAACAATAAAGGTGGCGTGCAGCACTGAATGTGCAAGATTGGAGCATTCTAAACTTTCTGTGCTTCTCTTGGGCACTGTGGAAGAGTAGATATCCATCCATCTGAGTTTGGATTGCAGGTTTTCATGGAGCTTTTGACAGATCTAAGCACTCTTTCCCCAGAACAGATATTGCTCAGCATCAGTGGGCAACTACACTCACACTCCCCAGCTAAACCTTAAGACCCAATACAACTTCCATGCATGCTGAAGAGCTGAAAAACAAGAAAATGCACAATTTATGCTAGTCTTAAAAGGGTTAACAGTTTGGAAATGTAATAGGTGGAACTTAGTTAAGATTCAGATGCTGAATTTAGATACTAACTGGGAGAAACTGAGACAGATTTGATCTCCCCTTCATATGCACTGTCAGGAAATACTTATAAAGAAAAATGAAAAGCTTAATTCTGTGTCTGTATTATTTATTTAATATCTTCATTTACTTTACAGAATCTGACTGTATCTTTATGCCTATGACTGTGTAGAGGTTTTTATATCTGCTAACAGCTCTTCAATAAATCTCATTTTTATGAGTTTTACAGCATTGTAAAACAGAACAGAGAAAGCTTTAATGGACAGTAGATTCACAAGCATTACTGATGTGTGTTCTTCCATCTTCTGCCAGCTTGTAAAGATCAGTTCAGAGACATTTGTAGCTGCCTTTAGTGTTAATGCACTTAGCGGAAGGAGAGCATGGTGGATTAATTTCATTTTCACATTCATTGATGTCTGCAAAATGAATACACACTGATCAATAATCATTACAAATTACAGAAAGCAATTACTACCTTCTCATATATACCTTCTACAAGTATTCATAAACGAAAGGTATTGTACACTTTCAATGACACATAGGCACTGCAAAATACCCTAATTGTTACTCTTTAAAGTCCAAAGTTGGTGTTTGTTTTGGCTTGGTTTGATTTGGGGATTTTTTTTTTGGTTGGTTTTAAACTGGAAATTATGAAAAAAGAAAATGTTGCTTTGGGATTCCACCAAAAGCTACAAATGGCAATTGGTTGAATTTTCAAAAATGTAAACTGTAAACTTGAGAGCTCTTCTTGAGAGCACGTGTTTATATCCTATGACTTCGAGTTCCTCTGTAAACTTTTTCCATACTGTGCTCTATAGAGGCAGTGAAAATAATAACGCTGACACAGCTCTATACACTTCTGTGCATGACTTTGAGGACCCAAGGATTCAGGTTCGCTTTGGATGCAAAATTTAGAACAGTAATCTGTGATATCACTGCAAAGATGGTTGTTTCTAGATGCTATATAAATTCTGTGAAACAACAATGTCCTGACAGAATGATGAGCAGATGATCAATTATCCGTTGGAAAATGTACATAAACATAATCCTCCTGAGACCATTCAAGACATTTCACTCCCACATTCTGGTGAAATGGGAGTCGGTGTGGAGTGCAGGAAAGAAAGTACTCAGTGAGGGGAAGAATGAAGCCTTTTCCATATTTCTATCTTTTCCATATTTCTTTCATATTATTTTGCTTCTTTCTGTGTAATATTTACTTGCAGGACTTGATACAGTTGCCTAAAGATAAGTGTTAAGCACTGTTTTAGATAGTTTCCCATTGGTCTCGTATAATATTTGCCATCTTGTTCAATGTCTCTGACCCATGGTCCTGGGAAGCACTGCGAGCCCATCCATGGGCAACTAGCTGAGCCTTCAGTGTCTTTTCTTTTCTGTTATATTCCTTTCTTTTCCTTTCCTACCACAATGTTTGATCTACTATTTTAGGCTAAGTAGCTCTTTTTGATCAGTATTAGAAACTGACACTGTAGGAATGATTCACTGACTTAGTTTAGCATTGTCTCTCAGACTGCTTAGGGAATTCTGTCATCAAAAACAGGATCAAGCCTGACGGTCTCTTAAATTTTAATACAAAGTAGTATCTGTGTCCAAAGATAACCATCGACTGAGACAGCCAAAAGACTAATCATGCAAGGAATAATCTTACTTCAGAACCCTGAAGAAACACTAACTCTCATAACACCTCTCTGAAGCAGGAAAATAATCTGTTGTTCAGGATGAAGATTCCTGAATAAGTATTACTCCCTTCAAGACTACACTTTGGGTTAACTTCCACTGGTTTTGTCATTGTCTGGGAAGGAAAACCTGCACAGGCTTTGCCTGCACTGTAATTAAAATGCGCTATTTCAGCTTTTGTAGATCCAGTCATGCTGTCTGTTAACTATCTATCTCTTTCTCCATCACTAAATAGTGATGTCAGATCTTACTAGACTACCCTACCACTCAAAGAGAGCAATACTTTACTGAAGCAAAATAAACTGTTATCCATCAAGAGTAAGATAATACTTAACATAAAGGAAGGTAGCATAGTCTAGCACTAAATGACTCCCTGAATCAATAGAAATAATTTCTGTCAAAGCCAAAGTTAGTAAGCAGGAATTAACAGCTCTCAGATTCATATGCATTTGCCAGCAGGCCACTCTGTCTTTTCCAGAGCACCATATAATTTTGAAACCATCTGCAGAAATGCTAAGCTCTATCCTCCTCATTATATTGCTTGACTTATTCCTAATTTGCTGAACATTTAAAAGAATGGGAACACATTGCACAGACATGCATAGAACAAAGTGCTTTCTACTGTAAAACTCAAGTAGCATCTGCATAAGTGGTTTTTGATGGTTTCCTTTTAATAAAGGCATTGCTTATTTAATATATGCAGCAGCTTGTTTTCCTATAGCAGATATACAGCCTTTTGTTTACATTACTGAACATATTAAAAGAAACTAGGACAAGGAATGATTCATTCATATAACTTATTTATTCAGTTTGCTGCCAGAACATTAATCTATTGAAAAGATTTTATTATAATTCATTTAACAGCTTTATTTCTTTATATGGCATTTAAGTGGGTGGAATGCAGTGGATAAATAGGATTTGAATAAAGGAAAGAGCTGCAAATTTCATTTGACTTTTTCCATACCAGGTATACAATTAGAATGAATAGCTTTCTCTTCTGCTGTCACAGAAATACTGATAAGCAGACTTTATTGCGGATCAGCTGCAGCACTTGCATTCAAATTAATTTACCACTGTCCATAATATATTCCTAAATATGGCCCTTTCAGGTTTCATTTTCTCTCATATTCTTATAAAGATGAGCAGTTTGAGTATGTGTGTATATATACATATATATAAATATATATATATACACACAACATTACAAACACGCAGATTTGAAATGTGAACAGAGATAATTCATCCTTAATAGCTGTGAAGCGTGAAGATCTTGTAATGAAATATTGGCCACATTCTCTTTCTTCCTATCCAATTCTACTTAACCGCAAAAATAAGGCAAAAGGAAAAGAGAAGATAAAAGAACAACTAAAATAACAGAAAATTATTCTCCTGAAAATGTACATGAAATGACAAAAGTTAGTATCTTTTTACTGATTTTTCACCTGATTTACTTTTGTACTTGCAGAAGTACATTTCTGGCAAATCTTTTCACAGTTATTTGGGAGAGGAAGGGTGCAACAGAAATAATAATTAATTTGCTTAATTTCACTTATTTGCTTCAGAGTATTTTTTCTTTGTCACTTTTGCTTAACTTACTAGGGTTATACATTAACTACTGATGCTGAGCTCATTTTGTATCTAGAGCATCCATTGAAACAATGCTAGGAAAATGACAACTGTCTGTCTTGCTGTTATGTTGAATATAGGAAGAAGAAATGCATAATTCTGATTTGCTGGTTTTTTTTTCCTGCTGGTTGTTAACAGACTCAATTTTTGCTTAATTAGGTAATTTTTAGTGACATTTTCCTATCATCAACTTTGTAACTGGATTGGGATGGGTAGAGATTGAGATAGCAATCCTGGAGCAGAGAGTTTTACATTATCGTGTTGTTGCACCTGTAAACTCAAAAGATTGACTACAGCAGAGCATAGGAGGGAGTTCACTTCTGATGAGCTTTGCTCAACTTTAGCTTCTAAAAAAGTAAGAAACAAAACCAAAATATAGATACCTATACAAACGGGAGCCTCAAAGTTCCATCCTTCACTTGTGCAGGTTAATTGCTCTTCTCCTTGTAATTTAAATCCATGTTGACATGAGTAAGTCACTGTAGATTTTCCATATTCTGAACAGTATACAAAATCACCATTTTCCACACTCTTTGGTGTTCCACATATTTCCTCTAAAATGAAAAAGAATGTATTATAAGCTCTTAAATATTACTACCTTACTTTTGAAAATGAACATTATTCTCCATTACTTCTATAAATTAAGTTCAGTGAAATTACATGTTTTAAGGTGATCAAGAATTTAATTCTTAATTTCTGGATGAGAATTTATATGGAGTACCTCAGGTCTGACTTATAATTGTTATAAAATTAGCATTATCTTCTAACTGTATGTCCTGCAGAGTTCTTAGGTAATATCTAAGAACTCCTGCCCCAACTGCCATAATGCCTGGGTATCTCACAAGACATTCATTTTATCAGAATGAAATTGGCAAACACTAACTATCTTTTCTACAGAGGAAGTTGAGAAAGAGGGAGAGAGATACCTAGACCCTATTTCTAAGTGGTAGAAATACTAAAGGTCTACGGGAAACCAGGAACTCAAGACCTGCCATAACCATATTCAACGCTCTAACTGCTGATGACTCGCCCCCATCAGAGAAGACTGGTAATTACCAGATTACCTTCCTGATAGGATTCTTGCCAAGCTTCTAAATTCATCCCAGGTATACCGTCACAATGCTTAAAATCCTGTGGAAACTTTCCAAGCTGAAAGGCATCTACTGGGACTTCAGAAATCCCTGTGTTGTCACAAATCACGCGGGACAATGAGTGTTTTTTGAGTTCGTGCTTTTGAGCTTCTGTGAAAACTTTATCATTTTCCCACCAAAATCTGGAATGTCAGATAGAAACATTTTGAAAAGGTCAAATTCAAAAAGCTGATTATTTTTACTTTCACAGTACCCTGTGTAAAAGATCCAAAATAAGAATTACAGAAAAATGTAGGTGGAAACAGCAATAACAAAAGTAAATGCCATGATCTGAAGACTTACATACCCAGCTTGAAAGTCATGAAAAGGCTAATGTGAGTCTGATGTACTGGTCAACTCAGATGGTGTGTGAAAGTTACATAGTTAAAATTATTAATTATTCATACATGCAGAATCTCTTTTCCTTGGTGATACATGGCCACAAAAAAAAAAAAAAAGTTGCAATCCTGAGAGAAAAACTCCTAACTGATTTGTTTGAACTGGATACTTAATCTTATGCACACTAGAATTCACTGTGCACTCATAAATTTTTTTAAGAATGAATTACGGGAGAATTACAGGAGTAGCTCTTTTGAATTCTGGTTGTGATTACAGAATGGTTGCTATGAAAACAGATATTGCTGAATGCTTCTCTGTTTAATATGGAGTTCTTCACTTGCTAAGAAAGCTGTAGATATACGGATTAATTACAGCAGAAAATTGGAGATAGTAATTGTGCTTTTGATCATAGAATCATAGAATTTTAGAATAGTTAGGGTTGGAAGAGATCTTCAAAGGTCATCTAGTCCAACCCCCCTGCAAGGAGCAGGGACATCTGGCCTTGCATATTTCCAGGAATGGGGCATCCACCACCTCTCTGGGCAACCTGGTCCAGTGTTCTACAACTCTCATTGTAAAAATTTTTTTCCTTATATCCGGTCTGAATCTATCTCATTCTATTTTAAAACCATTACCCCTCATCCTTTCACAACAGGGCCTGCTGAACAGCCTCTCCCCATCTTTCTTGTAGGCCCCCTTGAGGTACTGGAAGGTGGCTATAAGGTCTCCCAGGAGCCTCCTCTTCTCCAGGCTGAACAGTCCCAACTCTCTCAGCCTGTCCTCATAGGAGCTCCAGCCCTCTGATAATCTTTGTGGCATCCTCTGGACCCTCTCCAACTGGTCCGTGTCCTTCTTATGTTGGGGGCTCCAGAACTGGACACAGTACTCCAGGTGGGGTCTCATGAGAGCAGAGTAGAGGGGCAGAATCATCTCCCTTGACCTGCTGGCCATGCTCCTCTTGATGCAGCCCAGGATGCAGTTGGCTTTCTGGGCTGCAAGTGCACATTGACGGCTCATGTTGAGCTCCTTGTCCACCAGTCATACAAAAAGGTAATTTAAGAAGACTGGCAGGAACAGAGGGGAGCTGCTTTTTCCATTTTGCCAGATTGAGAGTGTAGTGGCAGGACAGAAGAACCTGTTGGTGCTACAAAGGTGTATTGATTAAATTATATATATTATATAAAATATATATGTGTGTATACAGACATACATATGTATTTAAAGATAAAAAGAAAGGGAAAGAAAACACTGGGGAAAAATAAAAGATAAGTATTTTATACATAGAGACATGTTATGAATGCAAAAAAAAAAAATTGTGGAGAGTTTGATGGCAAATCAGCATGAGTACATTAAACAGCGTTAAGCACTGCTGAACTGCTAAGATAGTTCCCTGTGGTACAATTAGGATTTTCCCAAATGCTAAGGCAAGATTTGTGGTAAGATGTCCTATTCTATTATCATTACAAAATTCAGTTTTAACTACACTTCTGAGAAGGCTTGAGAAGATAATTATTTTTAATCTACCTGGCAGACAAGTGTTTGCTCTGACAAAATTTGCTCCAACAGATCTGTATCAGGCAACCAAAATTTTATGGGTGCATATTATAGCATCAGAGTAAAAAAGAAAGAAAGAAAATAATAATTAGGCACAATCCCCCAATGCAAAGAACAACAAAGTCAACTTCAGAATTTTTGTCCAACTATTGTAAATTTCAGAAAAAGGAAGTGAAGTCTGGTGGAACAGAAACAATTTGTTCCAGGTGATTTGGTTGAGGTTGAAACAGTGCCAGCGTAGTACACTGGAAAAAGAAATCCCTCTGTGTTTTGTCAGATTACTGACAAAAGATTTTAAGGCTATCCAGGATGAAGTTCACTCAGTCAAAAATTCCACTTAGTCCTGATTTCTGAACTTAAACAAGTATGTTACAAGAGATGTTTTGAAATCCTTACTTACTGACATGTCAATTATGGTATCTAGTAAGCATGTAGTGTTACTACTGTACAATCCATCCCACTACTGTCAGTATGGTGCCAGTGCTACACCAAGAGATGCCCAGAACCTAGGAAAGGATTGCAGTTAAGTAGGAGAGCAACTAAAGTGTATCTCAAAGGAATTTCAGCCATTCCAGACAGTAAGTCAGCTTCATAGGGGGCCCAGCTTAAGTGCCTCCATGATAAAGCATGCAGCATGGGGAAGAAACAGGAAGAGTTAGAGATGTGTGCCTTGTTGGCATCACGGCGACATGGTGGGGCAGCTGTTATGACAGGTCTGTTGGAATAGAGGGGTACAGGCTCTTTAGGAAGGACAGGCAGGGGAGATGAGGAGGGGATGTCACCATCAATCTTAACGACCAGCTGTTGAAGCAAATCCAGAGGAGGGCCACAAAGATGATCAGATGTGTGGAGCACCTCTCCTGTGAAGAAAAGCTGAGAGAGTTGGGGCTGTTCAATCTGGAGAAGAGAAGGCTCTAGGAAGACCTTATAGCAGCCTTCCAGAACCTAAAGGGAACTTATAGGAAAGATGAGGAGAAACATTTTATCAGGGTCTGTTGTGATAGGAGAAGGGATAATGGTTTTAAAATAGAGGGAGGTAGATTCAGACCAGACATAAGGAAAAAATATTTTTACAATGATAGTGTTGAAACACTGGAACAGGTTGCCCAGAGAGGTGGTGGATGCCCCATCCCTGGAAACATTCAAGGCCAGGTTGGACAGGGCTCTGAGCAAGCTGATCTGGTTGGAGATGTCTCTGCTTCTTGCAGGGTATTTGGATTACACGGTCTTTAAAGGTCTCTTCCAACCCAAACTATTCTATGATGCTATATAGATATTATCCAATACTCAATCTGACAAAGCACTGCAATGAATGTTGGACTTTTGCATTATTTTACTTACTCTGTAAAAACTTTGACTTTTTTTAACATACTTCTAACTTTTCTTAGATAGTTCCTTATCATTGTTTTATTGACAGAATACCATTTCACACTAAGTTAGCTGACACAAACTTCATGGCAGAAACTTTGGGAGTTCTTCTATTACTAGAACTCTCTTTTTCTCAATTTAGAGTTAACATTAAACTATGTTTAACTTTAATTAATGCTAGTAGTCTCATAAGACACTGAATAATAAGTAGTATCACAAGGCACTGAATAATGAAAACAAGGTTGGGAGGGCCTTGATAGGTAATTCTTCCACAGATAGGGTTAAGTATGCCTGCATGATTCAGAAGATTTTCAACCACGTTTGTAACATAGCTGAGTGGAATGTTTGTTCTCTATACAGTTGATGCTAGTAAGAATCCACCTTTATGATTAACATCACTTTTTCCTGCGAGCTAATTAATTAACATTTTTTAAAGTTCAGATTTAAATTCTTCATCGGATGCTTATTTACATAATGGTTTCTTTCACAACAGTGACTTATGAGAGGAGCTTAAAGGTGAATGTAAGGAGGAGATGTACTTAAAACACCACTGCTAGCATGGTGTGAGCAGTTTAAAATTAGTCTTCTCATGAGATTCAAAATTACTGCCACAAGTAAAAGGTTGGCTTTATAATTGCTTCAGGAGTAGAAGCAAGATATAAACTGCGTCTTGAACCCCTTTATGATGTAAAGTTGCATTCTTCCTGCCTTCCTGGTATGGTGTGTTGAAGTGGCACAGGACCCTGGTGGTGGTTGGGCAGGGTTGGGTGAAGGGGCATCCTATGCTGTGTCTAATGAGGCAGTTCTGGGAGCACTCTGCAGGCCTGGTTCACATAAGATCAGGTCCATGATGTGTTTGTTTTCCCCTGTAGGAGGCCTAAATTACAGCTCTCTGCCTATACTTTCTGACTTTGCTGTGGTTGCCATGGAAAATGTTGATGTTCTTCCATTTAAGGACCTGAACTCAGTGCACCCCTCAGGGACTGGACAGCTAAGGCCTCCACAGTACTATATCCATCCACGCAGAAGTTACCTAACCCCAGCAAAATTAACTGCTAGTGGTACCTTGCATTTTCACCAGAAGTGCAAAATTGGGCATCTCAAAAACAATCTCCATGCCATCTGGAGCTGAGACTATATACAGACCAAAGAAGAAGCAGCAAAAGCTCACCCAACAAAACTAAAAGAGATAAGATTAAAATGTGGAAGTGGCAAGGAACAATTTGTTTAAAGTATGTTTAAGTGTCGTGTGTTCTTATGTTCTGGGAAGTATCCTCACATATCTGTAAAAACTCCATTGCTTCTGCTTTTTTATGGAAATAATTCAACAGCATGAATAAACTCACCTGTCACCATCCCTCAGTGCTTTCATTTGCTTTCCAATTATACACGCAAACAGGGGACCCGTTCTAGCACCTGGAAGAAAGTCTTCTACCAGGCCACCAAGCCAAACATCGATATTGCTAGGATTATGGTACAATTCCATAATTTTTTCACTGACATTGTGATTGGTTATTACTGTATTCAGGTCAGTTTGAGTTTCCAGTTTTGGTAAGCCACAGAATTCCCGCCAGTCATTATAACCTGTAAATATTACGTTAAAAGGAAGATTAAACTTGATTCTTAAGCACGATATATGAAATTAATAAATGTATAAACACTGGATTCTGACAACCTTAATCATAGTCATAGTCAGTTATGTCTAAAAATAGGCCTATTGTTGTTGGTTAAATTGATTGGGGAAATGATGTCAGGATCTGAAACTGCAGAATATGCAATTACTGCATCATTTCCATGAAGGAAAAAACAGATTTAATACAATTCTCCCATATTTAAGCTATGAAAACATGATAATAGATAATAAGAGCATGCACTGTGTTTTGATATTTTCTGATTAGCAATACAGGAGTTAGATGAAGAGTGGGCAAGAAGGAACCGGAATGAAGTCAGTAACTAAAGCGCTTTAATAAGAAGAGTGTCTTAGGGCACATGTGTGTCCCATTGGAAAATGTATTTCTTTTACATCCTTCTGCATCATTGGAATTAAACACCCCCATCTCCCAGAAAAACTTAATTTCTGGTCTGGGACACTAAACCTCCATTTCTGCCCTCATGTAGCGGACAACTTTAAAGTGCACACCAGAGTCAGACTTCATTTCTACTGTCCAGGGCCAATAGTACCAAAGCTATTATTTGAAAGCTTATGATTACATCCCAAATACAAGCGGTTACAGTTCAGTTAGCAGTTGGAGGAAAATTCAAGAAAAATCAATAGACCTGGGAGTCCATGATCTCGGCCACGCTGTAAATTCAATGATGCTAAATCAAGTGAACCGTTATTGGACAACACAAAGAGTTTTTCTGTTAACTCCTCATTCAGCAGTTGATCTTGCACCTGCAGTTTTGCTGAATGCGCTAGAAGACCCCTTAGTAAAGGATCCAAGCCACCTTTAAACACAAAAATAATATAATCTTATATCTATAAATATACATATATTATGTATATTATAACTTTCTTAAAAAATGTGAATGCATGTATGTTTCTATGGTTTTTAAACTTCGGCCACATAGGCTTTTACATTAAAATACATACAAAAATGTACTTCAGATTGAAATAAAAGTAATAATGCTATGAAAAGGCTTAATCTATTAAAATTTACAACTTGATAATACATTCATCCACCAAAAAAAATGAAATATTTTCATAATAAATCATCATCTATTGTCAATCTACCAGACTAGTTTAATCTGGAGGGTAATTTTTGTCTGATTCAGACAACTATTTAACTCAGAATAATTGTTCCAGTTTATGTTCATGCTCTGGAACCCATTCAATAACTTAAATCAGTGATACAATTCAATAAATGCTTGTATTTCTAAGTCAAGATAGGTAACTTTGAAAAAAGTCACAATATTCTGGAAAAAAAATCCAAAAATTTTAAATAAAAACATACCTTCTTTAATGAGTCTCCAAGGACTAAAGAAAACTTCATGTAAATGAAGATTTGGGAGTTCTGGATCATCTAAATACTGTGCATTCAATCGCCTTACTATTGGCTGGATTGTTGCATGACCAAAACGAAAAGCAGCTGTTGAAAATATGTTAGAAACCGTGGGATTCACTGTGGGATCATAACCTGTATAAAGGCCAATATACCGATTAAAAGCATCCGGACCAATGATTTTGGGAATGTAATCTCTTAAAGTTATAATCTGAAAGAAAAGAAAAAGAAACATTTATCATTCATAGATAGATGAATAATAATGATTCCCATGTGCTGAAAACCTTTTTCTTCACTCATATATCCCCAAGCATTTGGCATGGCTAGGAGCAGTATTAGCTGGTAAACAATATCATTCTTATTTTTGCTGTAAGGAGACAAATGACTAGAGAGAATCAGTGGCACGGCTCTGTGCACTGAGTACGACAGCCAGGCCCCTGATAGTTCCTGCCATAAATGCTAGACCGAAGCTTTTTAAACACAGATTACCCCAATCCATGGAGGTAATCCAGCTCCTAGGAGATGTGCTGAGATTTAAAGCCCTGATTGTGATGGTGTAAAATATAATGCTCTTAAAAAGCATGAATTACTACAAAATCTTTCAAGAATGGTTGTTGATATGAACAGATTATATTTTCAGACATGTATTTGTGACACAAATCCTCTTTACTGAATATTTGAAGTGACCAGGCTTTAAAATAGTGCTGCCCAGAATCCCTTGGTAGACGTTTTCTGCTAAACTCAAGCCAATTTATAGACTCCTAAAAAACATACTTCAAAAATTAAAATGCTGATAAATACCTTCTGTCAAATTGTTTTATAATGTAATAGCATTATGGTAGCATGAAAAAAGCATATGAGCAATCATGACCAAAAAAAAGGGCAAAGTGATCTAATGTACCAAATAAAATGAAACTGCATTATAGGTTAAAGATTACACTGAACTCAATAAAGCATAATGGGGTGAATATGAAGCATAATGAACTCAATAAAATACCTTATATATTCAATATAGTGTGCAATAAAATATACAGACAAATCTACTTTGAGCTTGATATAGTGCATATTGAAAAACTAGTTGGCATAAAATGACCTTATGAAAAACTTGCATTTTTATTCTAGGCACGGCACAGAGACAAACAAACACCTCCAGAAATCACTCACTTTTCTCAGAAGACAGATGTAATGACCTCTTTATGTTTTCAGGTTAGGTCATGGAATAAACAAACTATTTGAAAGACAATAGGTTAGAATTTCTTTTACAGCTCCTTTAAAATGGAATATGAAGAAAATAGAAGAATTGCTAGAAATTAATACTGATACTGTCATTTGAGAACTTAACTTTTTGCTACAATCACAAAGGTTTTGCAAGACAAATGTTCTTTCTAATTTTAGATTTAGAGTTTGTTTTTACAAGCAAAAACTTTATATTAGGACTAGGTTAGCCATGGACACAGACATCCTGATATGACTGTCATTTTTTGGCTCATTGTAAATTAAATCCCAAGCTTAGCTGCTCATAAAGGCCAGATTCCCTAAAGGAAAGGGCAGTTCAGATTTTTCATTTGCTCCAGAGGTAAAATCTTCATTTCTTGTTTCCTTTGTTGAGAGGTTACCATTTCAAGTCAGGAAAATTAAAAGACCAAGCATAAAAAGGTGTCTTATGCCTGCCTTGAGCTAGGAGAGGCATCTGTCTGATGGAAACTTCCAGCGGCTAAATGAGGCTCCATCAAGTGGAGGTAGCTTTTAGACAATACAAGTGAAGAAGATGTTACTAATAGAGCAGAAGATGATACTGTCAGAAAGAACCTGAAGTCTGACAGAGAACCATACCTCTTTAGATATGCATCAGCATATAGCATCCAGTCTTTCTGTAGTCTCTGAATTTGTCTGTGTGAAGTCAAGGAAAGGCTTGCTACAAATTCTCATAACTGACACAGATATGTTTTAAAGAAGGTATAAACAGCTGACAAACATCAAAATTATTTTTTGTTAAAATTCTTTTGCATGCACTCCCTGTTATGAGATAGTGATTTGAAATATGTATTTCCTTTCATATTTGGTGTAAATAAGCATAATATTTTCTTTCAATTTAGTGTTCCTTCAACAGCTGAGACTATCCTATGGAAACAAAGGACTGTGCTCATCTAAAAACATGTCAATGAAATCAGAGTCAGGAAGGGACTGTATAGAAAAGAAATTGCAAACATGTACAATGAACTGCTCTATGATTTATTACTTAATTTGAGTCTACTTATGAATAATAAGCTAATTTTCAGATGTTTACAGCAGCATGAGAGATTTATGTAGCTATAGTGAATCTGAACCTGCAAGGTACTGGGTGGTCTCAACTCCTTGTGACATTTACCAGATTAGTGTTAATCCAAGTTCCCCTTAGAGTGCATTCAGCGCCTGAGAGCATCAACTCCAAGCTACATGGAAGCCTCATGAAGAAATTAATTTTAATCAATAATGTCAATATTTCTACTGTCTCACACTGGTCATTTTTACAATGGTACAATTCAGTGAAAAATGATGAGAAATGGGCACTGCCTTTTAAATAGAAGCTCATGTGCTCAATATTTAAATGACTTTAGTAGTCTATATGACCAGAGAGTAGCAGAGAAATTGAGAGTATTTAAATGTTATTAATTTAGTAATATCAGAGAAAATAAAATTCTGATCTCCTAACAATTCAACCAATTATTTGGTAAGTATCAAGACAGAAACAGAATCTGAGTGGTTACAAGACTGTCAGAAGAAGCTTTGCATACATTTTAAATCGTATCATGAATCACATGTGCACCGTGTATGGAAAAATGACTGAATTCTGACCTGCAAACACAATAATACTCCAAGTTAAACAGGCTGTTATTGTGAAAGGTAACATCCTTCTCATTCAGAAGGCAGACTTACAACAGCAGTTCCCAATCATCCTTATAAACTCAGCAAGCATCCTAGAATCATAGAATAGTGAGGGCTGGAAGGGACCTTTAAAGGTCATCTAGTCCAACCCCTCCCTGCAAGGAGCAGGGACATCTCCAACCAGATCAGGTTGCTCAAAGCCCCGTCCAGCCTGGCCTTGAAATTTTCCAGGGATGGGGCATCCACCACTTCTCCGGGCAACCTGTTCCAGGGTTTCACCACCCTCACTGTAAAAAAAAAATTCCTTATGTCTGGTCTGAATCTGCCTCCCTTCATTTTAAAACTATTACCCCTTTTCCCATCACAAGAGCCCTTTAAAGAGTTTCTCTCTGTCTTTCTTATAAGCCCCCTTTAGCTACTGGAAGGTCACTAAAATTTGGCTGGATTTGTCTCCAGGCTGGGCCACCTCCAGCAGAAGTCAGTTATATACTAGATATTTGGAAATAGGTTACATAATTTCAGATTATTTTGAAAAAAATTTTGTTAAATTCATGTTAAAAGTTATTTCAAATTAGGCGCAAAAGAAACGGAAATTAGTATTACTTGTGTTAAGGTTTAGTAGACTTTCCTTGCGAAAATCCCTCCAGTTTTTTCCAAAGTAAGTGTGGATGGGGCACAATGGAGACGGAAAAGGAAAGTAAAAAAATAAAGGCTGGTAGAGAGAATATGAAAATACGTGAACTATCATAAGACTAAGTAAGGCCAACTTGTCTTTTCCGTTGGCCGAAGGTAACTGCAAAGCAGCAGTAGGTCACTGAGATAGTTAAGAGCCAATTAAATGAAGCTCATGCACTTGGGAAAGATTGCAGAAATAATAGAGAACAACCAATCATAGCAAAGATATTTAATTCATTAAAGTGCTAGGCACAGTTGGTTTGAAGTTCTCACTGTGGATATTAAAGGATTTACAGATGATATTGAAGTCCTAAACGTTTCTTTAAAGGGTGATTGTATGATAGCTCAATTTTTAATAAATAATGAACACATTATTATAGTTCCATTAATAATCTGAAATATATTCTTTATAAACACGATTTATGACAATGTGGAACACATACTCTTTTATATCTATTATTTATCTATTTATCCTTTATCATTTCATAGAGTTTAAGCTCTGAGAGGAGTAATCTAATCATTTAATTTCACAAACAAGTTTAATCCAAGTTAGCCATGTTGAATTCAGTAATTGTAGTTAAAGTTTGTCAGCCTCAGAAGACACCTACTTTCAACCCACTCCGTGGATCATGGTGGAGAAGTAGGAATGCAAGACGCTCAGAGAACACAAGCAGACGTAGAAGGAAGTGATAAATCCATCTTTATACACACTGAAAACTAAAGGCAATTATCAAGTATAATTGGGATCAACTGGCAGTAACACCATTAATTCAGAGATGATTCTCTGATACTGTAATAAATCAAAGATAATTTGGTTCAGATTGATCTACAAAACTCCTGCTTCACTCTAACTAGTGCCACATCATTTGGCTTTCACAATCCAAATGGCACATCAGGGGAAATGGTCTCTGGGAGAAACAGCATGTGCGCATCCAATTGTATCCTGCAAACCACGTATGTACAAAATAGCAATGCTAAGACTATAGTAGTTGCACAATTTAGCATTTTTTTCTGTTTTGTCTACTCTTTTTGTTTAAAGGAAAACAAATTTAAGCTATTTTCTTTCAAATAGCTTAAAAGAAGGAATCCTAATTCTCCTTATTCTCTCAAGTCAAAACAGGAATAAGCAAAACAAGCAGACAGTTTCATTTCAGCTAGTAAATAATTATTAATTTTTTTTTTCCACACAACACTAGGTAAATCAGAGTATGTATTTTTACCACTGTATACCACAGTGTTAACACTTTAGAGTTAAGCATGTGTCATTCCCATAAAATACAAGGGGAGAGTTAGCCACTGTTGTGGCTCATATAAACTACTATTTATCAGTGAAACATGCCTACAATGCAATGAAGAAATCTGTTTTGTCCGGGATATCAACAGGCAGTTGCTATGTTTGGTAACTTTGTCAAGTTTCTATTATTAAACACTTGTAACCAGAGATATTTGTGCTGCTAAAAAAGCATCTAGGAGGAAAAGTATGATCTAGAGATATTTTTTTTTTCATTCTCCTTATTCTGTAAAGAAGGGAATAATTTTTGTTCAATTCTCTATAATTACACACCCACAGGCAAAAATTATGCTTGAAAGTATTCATTCCAAAAAAGAGAATTTTAGAAATGTGTAGCAACTGAAACTAAATTTTAGAGTGGAAATCTCAAAGTTACTTCAACTAGAGCTGTCATTAATGTGCTGGTTAGCATACCACATTAATAGAGATACTCCAATTATCTCTCCTGAATGAATGTCTCTAAACCAGCTAGATGTAACTCAAATACATTTCTAATAAGCCATAGGCAAATCTCATCAGTCTGTGATACTGGTAGAGATAATGAGTAGCTCAGGTTCATGCAGCGTATTGCCTTGCACAAAGTATTTTCTTTCAGGCTATAATGTTACTGGACCTAAATGAGAAGTGTATGAATCATGGAGGCTTACTTTTGGATTTGCCCTTTTCTTCTAAGAAGCGTTAACAACAATTCTGACTTGTCAGTGCCATTATTTTAACACAAACAGCACATTTACAGCAGAGGAGCTGACATGGCTAGTGTAAACAAAATATACATTAAAAAAAAAGGCCAAACTTTTCAAAAGGACAGACTAAATGCAATTAAATAAGGTATGTTACTTTCCTGAAGTTTTAAGTGCAAATAGCAAAAATCCAGAGAACACAGGTGTTTTCTTAACATATTCTGCTGACTAAGAATTGTGCAGAAGGAAAGACAAATGTTTTACCAGAATAGTGACATTTTCCTCCCTTCTTCCCCATTTTATCTTCAAAAAGGTCTCCTTTCATTACTAAAAAAAAATCTGTTTGCAAGAACTAGAAAGCATATGAAAGTCCCCTAGCCTTCAGTTTATTCTAGTCCTGATATTACTCATCCAGTATGATGCATTATAACAGACAGACTGAATCACTGTTCTTAGGTTGTCTGATTAAAGGTGAATCTCCACAAACGGAAAGGCCCTGGTGAGGATGGGAGGAGCAACTTCAGGTAGAGCAAACTGAGTAACTAAAACATAGTAAAGGAGCTCATGGGATTGCCTGTTCCCCAAGACCACCAGAGAGAGCAACCAGATCCCGAGTCCAGCTGTGAAAACCTCCAGGATGAGCCAACGAAAGAAGTTGTCCCCTGAATGTCACACAAGCTACAGGGGCAGTTGTCTACAGGCGTAGAACTTGTTGTGAGGTGCAGGGAGGAGATGACTTGGGGGCGCTGTGTAAAACTTCATTTGCAATGTTTTAAGGGGTTGTGGAAATGTGTGGAACGCTATGGGGTACTCAGGGAAAGAACAAAAGGTGGGGAAAGGAAAGGATCAAGGTGCACTGGGGAGGAACAAGCATGAGAAAATAGAGGGAAAAGGGGATAAAAAGGGTTGTCTGAGTGTGAAGAGTTAGCTGATCTGTGTGCTTGTCTGACTTAGTCATGTGCTTGATATCTGCAGTTTTAACTATATTCTTCTGAAATTCTGTTTCTAACTAGCTTCTTTGTGGGTGTACTCTCTATTCAGAGTATGTGTGTACAATCACTAGTGAGTTTCCAGCCACACCAGAAATGATAAGCAGCATAAGAAACTTGAGGACCTGCAAAAACAGTGAGTGGTACCCCGAGCCTCATGGGCTCACGGGTCCAGGCATCGTGAGCCAGACCAGCTCTGGGGCTAATCACTGACAGGCCCTGCATTGCCTGTCTGCATACTTCACTAATGAGCAGGGCCA
The DNA here is from genome assembly GCA_009806455.1 of Tetrax tetrax. Taxonomy (NCBI): domain Eukaryota; kingdom Metazoa; phylum Chordata; class Aves; order Otidiformes; family Otididae; genus Tetrax; species Tetrax tetrax. The sequence continues at coordinate 604,303 of WHYT01017056.1, forward strand.
TCCATTCCATTCACACTCATATGAGTGCCAGTAAAGGTGCTGCATGTGTGTATATGTGTATTCACATGCATGTCTACTGGACATAAGTGCTTGGTCTTGTACTGGCTGGACCCGAGGACAGGGAGCCACAATATCCTCGCATCTATTGGGCTAGCACAAGAGGAGTCCATCTGTGTCCTCATGCCATCCAGATTTTACTGCTTTTAACACTGTAAGCAAGAATATTGTATTTTGTGCAAGAGAAATCCTGTTGGATGTTTTAATTTTGTTTTAGTTATGATAGAGTCATGTAGTGGTCTGCAGGAGCTGAAGCTGTTCTCACTGTATACCAGAACTGTGAGGAAAAAAAAGTAGTTAAAGTCTGTGTAGCTACTTCAGGGGTGATGGGGAGGAGAAAAAGGGAAAATACTGAGTAGAAAAAGATTTTGCTATTTTCAGGTCTAATATAAACATTCTTATGGACTCTTTTCTTCAGCATTTTCCCATATTTATTTCTCCTGCCATCTCCTATCAAGAGCAGCCCTTGAAGATTATGCATTAATGCATCATTGAGAACTTCACAGGCTTTTTTTAACACAGGGACATTATTCATTTTCATAATTCCTATGAGAAAGTAAGCATTCTGAAGACTATGTAAATACAGACACATTACTTTTTAATTGTTTCTTTTACTAAAAAAGCCTACAAAGAAATGCGTCTGAAAGGGCCTCTTCAATAGCCAAAATCGACACCAGAGAAGCCTGCAGAAAGACGAAGCAGAGCAGAAACTGCCATGAAAATCAGAGCATTGAGGGATCTGGACAAACTAAGGACAAGGACATTGCATTCAGGAAAGTGAAAAACAGAATAAAGTTTAAACTGTCAAGTGCAGAAATAAGTGTCAAAGAAGGGATAACATAATCCCCAAAGTCACTCAAAGATTTGAAGTTCTGTGATTGATTCTAAGATATTCACTGCTACATGTCGGTAAGCAAATAAGCAGCCAACCTGATGCAGAGCACCGACAATTTTTCGTGCTTCTTGGTAGACTGTCTCAGCGGTCCAGTGGCTGTTGATGTTTTTGAGGGCTCTAGCCAGGCGGTTGTGCTCTCTCAGCCACAGCGTGTGCATAGCTGCCAGAGACGTCACCTCGCTGGACCGGCTGTCCCCGGCCATAAAGCATTCAATCCTCTCACCTCCACTTGCATTTGTATCCTGTGCACAAGGTGATGGGATCTGGTCCGTAAAAGGCAGATATTCCCGATGGTTATCGTAATAGTTAATGTTTACTCTAAGAAGGCCTTCTTTGCTTGTTAAATTCCTCAGTTTGTTTTCAATGGCAGGGGTACTGCCATAGACGGTAGAAGCATCAAGGAAAGAAGTTAAGCCATTGAGCTGTTGTCTTGGACTTAGCGCTGATAGACTTCCAAGAAGTATACCATGATCACCAGTGCCACACGCAGGAGATGAGCGGTAGAAGGGCAGGCAAGCCATCCCTGCAGTTAATGTATCATTGGTGGTCACCTGCATTCAAAAAAAAAAAAACAACAAAACCACACATGTATTTTCTGAGGTGAAGGTAACATAGCTGTAGATGTTGAATAAAGGCTTGTGTAAATATTTCTATCCTCTGACTCACTTTTAAGTTGTTCAGATCTCATCTACTGGAGGGACATATTCTAAATCTGTAGATTGTTTTCCTTCAGATTTAAGCAAAAAGATAATTCAACCCTTTTTAAGCAAAGACAGAAATAAAACCCAAACCATTTACTCTATCATAAGAGCAAGTTACTGGTGTAAAGCCTTTTGCATAGTTCTACCTCTAAATTAATCTGGCTTCCCAATAAAAATTAATCATTAAATATGTTACAGTGAAGACATGAACATCTGGTCAAATTACATTCTACTGAACACTAAACGAAACAGCAGGTTTACTTGTATACATAAAAATGTAATGAAGAGTTTCAATGTCAGCAGCAGCATGCTGTAAAAGCTTTGTTTCGATACTTAATTTTAATCCAGTTTCCTAACTAAAAAATGCGTATATAATTATTCACTCTGCTTTCTGCCCATCCTCCACAACCCTTCCTCCAAATTGTTTTACAGTAACTAGCATCTTACAAGTTCTAAATTCTGATTGTCTTTATAGAAAAAAAAAGGTTGCACATAGCCTTTGCCAAATGAAAAACTTCCTAGTCCTTTATCAGTTTGACTCATGCACAGCTGAGAGACTGAGGTTCAATGGTGATCCAGCGTTTGTGCGGATGCTGGAAAGCATGGACACAGTCTGAACCAGCCTGCCGCACTGTCAGCTACTCCAAACATAGGTAAAGGGTATGGGAGAGATGTGGGAATTATCAGATCTTGCAGAATAGGTAAGGATATTAGGGGAAGATACAGCCCAAATGAGACAGTGAGAAGTTTTGCCACAGGAGAGCACTGAAAATGATATATGAATAACTCGACAGATTGTGGGGAGGGTAGCAGAGATGGAGGAGGAGGAAAGAAAGGAAGAGGGAGAAAGGTTTTATTTGCATTGTAGGATAACCAAGAGGAAAGCACAGACTGTCAATTCTATTTCATAGAACAGAGTTTTTCACTAAAACAAAAACTGCCATGTTTCAAAATTACTAAAATCTCTCTGTGTTGGCTAATGCAGATTTGGCTTTACAAACTCTCTTTTTCTGAAAAGCACATCATTTCCAAATTCTAACAGTACTGCATTGTACACCAACAATGAGCCATAACAGACTGTCAGTTCTAAAAGTTTAAAAAAGATTAACTTCAATTAAAAATGAAATCTAACTATCATGGAATCTGAGTTTCAGGGAATACAAATCTAGTTTCCTTATCAGTTGATCAACATGAAACAGGTACAGATAACACTTACTAAAGCTGCTGAAATAGCCCAGAAAAAATAATCTTTGAACATTTGACTGAGAGAAAATAAATGTTTTGTACAGATACCTGAGCTAACCCTTCTATCTTATCTGCTTGCTTTTCATTTCTCAAAACTCTTTGTCAGAAGACAGTGAATACTGCAGATGTTATATAAAATTATGTACTTTCTTCTTCATTGCTCTAATAATATAGACATCAGATTCTATGAAGTTAGAATAGTCATTAACTTGGGGGTAAAAGTAACAGGGCATCTTCGGAATGGAATTCAAGAGCTTCATATAATAACATCGTTACCTCATTTATTATACCAAGTAATGTTCTGTTACTACAGAACTCATGCCAGTAGAAATTGATACCAATAAAGCATTTAAGTTAAGAGTTTCATCTATTTTTCAAGTTTTGTTTGGTAAAGAAATATTACCCATATGTCTTCACTACCTAGGTTTTAGCAAATCAAGGTAGGTTATTTTGGAAGGAAATATGTAATTTTTTTTCTTTCTTTCACTGATTGCTGAAATCAGTAATTTATCTGCCTTAGGTTTCCTGTTTAGTATTTGTCTGTGTTATTATGTATCTTGCCATTAGTGTGGCTTCTTTTTCCTTTCAGCTGGTAACGTAAGCAAGAAGTTCATCTCATACTACAAATATTTGACATTCACAGCCACAGCATGGTGTCTGTTTGAGTGCCTCCTGCTCCTAGTTACCAGGAGAGCCTGGAAGAATTCAGGTATCACTGGGAAAAAAAATGTATGAGCTGCCTTTAAGTTGTTAAACAGCAAGGCTCACAACAAAATGTATCAACAGAGAACGGAGTTCGTACTGAATAATCTTTGGTTAACTGCCTCTGCAATTTGAATCCAAACCATTCTGTGCCTCAGTGGAGAAAACCAGCAGTAATGAACATTAAGGGACTGGCAGAACTGCATAATGCAGTCCTTTCCCTTTCCATGGGGTAAGCAGTGCGCAGCCAGCAGCTGAATGTGCAAATGAGAGGTTCTTTACATTGTTATTCAAATGACCCTTTTCTGCTGAAACAGGTACAGAATAACTCTTTTCTCCAAAACTAATGAAGAATACTCATATTAATATTTTCTTTGTCTTGTATATTTCTAGAGGAAAAAAACCTCACAACAAAACCCTCTCTGCCACAATAGTTTTCCTAGTATAGCTGCACATTGACTTAAACTGTCATTATATATACATGCACAGTCGAATCTGTTTATGGTGAAATTCTTTTCATATGTAGGAAAATGAAAGGCACTAACTGTTTCAGTGTACCACAATGTCTAAACTGTTATTTCAGTTACAGAAAAGTCTTTCTTATTGTGAACTTGTTCTGTGGGAAATGACCTCGTAAAAGGATTTTCACTATAGACTTTTAAGAAAACCTGGTTTACAGTCTGTGAAAGTTTGCCAATAGGAAAACATGAATGCGTATTTGGGGATGTGAAACTCGGAGAAGAGTCAATGACCCCATCTGACAGTGAGCTGCTGCCTCTGAAACACAGAAGGAGAGAGCATGTGCTCTCTTTGCTGGTTGTTGAGCACACACAGACTGATCCTTTTGCAGCTGAGACAGTAACTTGTCATGTTACATATCAGCTTTTGCAAATCACCTCACTATTCTGTGGCTCAGTTTCTTTTTCTACCTTTTTTTGTAACTGAACTATCTGAAAGCTTTTCAGGATCGTATCTTACTATGTGTATGCGCTGTGTCGAACTTATTGTCAGCAATGTAATTAATACTGAATAAAGTCGGTAGCTGTCCTATGAAAGCCTTTCTAATGCCTCGTTATGTCTCAGCCCTAACCTGAAATAATAATCAGAGGAATGACAGTTTCTCTCCACAACCCTGTTATGTGTGCCAGGCTGCTGTAAAAAAAAAAAAAGTGTAAACTAAAGGTAGCAATGTTTTCGTTATTTTTTTTTCACATTAAGAGATTCTGAAAAGATAAAGAAAAAGGATGTTCAGGTTCTACCAGAAGCTACAGGTCCGATGTGAGAATCTCTGGGTGAAATTCTGTAGCCTTTTTAAAGACAATGTCCAGAATAGAACATAATAATGGTTCCTGCTAACCTATGAATCATTTACCTACACTTGTTATTAATATTAATGCACTACTGCAGCTTTCAGTCCTTCACTGAATTGCACTGACTCAGAACATTTTCCAGACAGCTTCCCTAACTTGCACAGTCAGGAGCTCTCTGTCCCTGGTGAAGCCCCCAAAGAGGGGGCATAGCTCTAAGCACGATTGTCCTTTTCCGTGGGTAGATTCTCCCTTGGGTGCCACCATTTTAGGAACACAGCAAGAATGCAAACTGCAGACTCGGCATTTACATTGTTGGATAAAATGCTATGGGTCTCATTGTCTTTGGAAACCAGACACAGTATATTCATATACAAAATGAAGGTATAAAACTAACTGTGGCTGTTTTCCAAATATTTAATAGGTAGAGATTAGCTTCACTTAAGATTTCAGGAAGAAAACAATTTCTAGGAGGAAACAGCATTTTGTTTCAGTGTTCAAAAAATAGTTCCTCTGGTTACACTAATAACTACATAACTACAACCTCACTTCTTTTTTTCTTTTTTTTTTTTTTTTTTTTTAAATATAGGGTCTATTCTTTGCCTTTGGGAAAAACATTCACAAAATACTAAGCATATAACAAAAGCAGAACAACAACACTTTTCATATCTGTCCCTCCCTAAGTTGTGAATAACAGAAAAATAACAAAATGGAGCTGAAAGATTCGTGGGACTCTGATGAAGTAATAAATTCACAAGTTAGGAAACTTACCTAATACACAGGATTGTGTTTGAATTTCTTTATATGTCCCCCCTCATAGCTACTCTCTGTATCAGACACCAACTCCCAAAGGTAGTCATGAGTACGCCTTGGCCCGGTCCCCTGCTGAGACGGAGCAGCTCCTAGGCTGCATTCAGAGCTAGATTTAGTACATGTAACTTGCTTTGAAGTGCATCCTTGAAACATGCTCTGTGATGAAACTCTTCACTGCTCCGTGCTAGAAACCTGATGTCCCTTGTTTAGAGCAGTCAAGAATGCACTTGTGGGTCTGTGCCATGGTAATCTGTGCAGTTTCTTTCTCTCTGCACACTAATGCTGCTGCTACATGAATAATGTTAGCTTTGGAGTCTTTTTCAGAAGATCCCTTAAACTGTCTTCTTTTTAAGCAGATGGGATTTCTAGACAACTTGAACCAGCCACATTCAGTGATTAGACTTCTATGGTCCCTGTAATCACATTTGATACAAGTCATGGGCAACACTAAGAGCTGCTCTCAATTAAAAAATCTATTTACTAATAACAAACATGGATTTTTTTCCACGTAGAGATCAATACTGATTGCACTGTTTCAAAGAACATGTAATAAACACAAAATATAAGCTTTGAAGAGTTTTGCAGTTCTGTCTCTACAACAAACTGAATTTAAAAATGGGAGTCAATATAGAATCATGGAATATAGAATGGTTAGTTGGAAGGGACCTTCAAAGGTCATCTAGTCCAACCCCCCTGCAAGGAGCAGGGACATCCCTGACTAGATCAGGTTTCTCAGAGCCTCATCCAACCTGGCCTTGAATGTTTCCAGGAAAGAGGCATCTGTCACCTCTCTGGGCACCCTGTTCCAGTGCTCTACAACGCTCATGGTAAAAAAATTTTTCCTAATATCCAATCTAAATCTACCTCCCTCTATTTTAAAACCATTACCCCTCCTCCTGTCACAACAGGCCCTGCTGAAGAGTCCCTCCCCATCTTTCTTGTAGGCCCCCTTGAGGTACTGGAAGACTGCTATCAGGTCTCCCCGGAGCCTCCTCTTCTCCAGGCTGAACAGTCCCAACTCTTTCAGCCTGTCCTCATAGGAAAGGTGCTCCAGCCCTCTGATCATCTTTGTGGCCCTCCTCTGGACCCTCTCCAACTGGTCCATGTCCTTCTTATGTTGGGGGCTCCAGAGGTGGACACAGTACTCTCACCAGGGCAGAGTAGAGGGGCAGAATCACCTCCCTCGACCTGCTGGCCATGCTCCTCTTGATGCAGCCCAGGATGGAGTTGGCCTTCTGGGCAGCAAGGGCGCATTGCTGACTCATGTTGAGCTTCTCATCCACCAGCACTCCCAAGTCCTTCTCCTCAGGGCTGGTCTCCATCCATTCTCCGCCCAGCCTGTATTTGTGCCTGGGATTGCCACGATCCACGTGCAGGACCTTGTATTTGGCCTGAACTTCATGAGGTTTGCACGGGCCCACCTCTCCAGCCCACCTCTCCATCAAGGTACCTCTGGATGGCATCCCTCCCTTCCAACGTGTCGATGGCACCACACATCTTGGTGTCATCGGCGAACTTGCTGAGGGTGCACTCTATCCCACTGTCCATGTCACCAAGAAAGATGTTGAACAGGGCCGGGCCCAACATGGACTCCTGAGGAACGCCACTCGTCACTGGTCTCCACTTGGACATTGAGCCGTTGACCACCACTCTCTGAGTGCGGCCATCCAGCCAACTGCTTATCCACCAAGTGGTCCATCCATCAAACCTGTGTCTCTCTAGTTTTGAGAGAAGGATGTCATGTGGGTGTCCTGGTTTTGGCAGGGATGGAGTTAATTTTTTCCTCTCAGTAGCTGGTATGTTTTGGATTTCGTGTGTGAAGAATGTTGATAAACACCCTGATGATATGAGTTGTTGTAAATGAGACCAAGGACACCGTCCTGCTTTCCAAGACTTGCTAATTTGCAGATGCAGGAAGCTGGGAGAAAGACAGACAGAATAATTGATCCAAACTGGCCAAAGAGAGTATTCCATGCCATAAACGTCATGCTCAGTATATAAGTGGGGGCTGGCCAGGGCGGGTATCTGCCTTCCTGGCATCCATCTTTCTCTTCAGTTTGCTGGCATCGTTCCCTCTACCTTGCTGGCTCCCTTTTTGCTCCTTTGCTTGCCGCTCGGTTTTTGTTTCCGTGATTGCTGCTCGGGATGGGCTTTATCGGTCATTGGGACATCGGGTGGTGAGAAAACATACATTGTTCACCTTGTATATTTTAATATCCTTATATTCTGTTATTATTGTAGCTTTCCTTTGTTATTTTAGTAAATTGTCTTCATCTCAACCCACGAGTTCTCCTTCCTTCCCAATTCTCTCCCCCATCCCGCTGGGGAGGGGGAGGGTGAGCGAGAAACTGTGTGGTGATTCAGGCTAAACCATCACAATGGGACAGTGTCAAATGCCTTGCACAAGTCCAGGTAGATGATATCCGTTGCTCGTCCCTTGTAGCCACTTTGTGTCATATGGCAGAGACACACTCCTCCTTCATCCCATCATGTGAAGAACTGGTGGTCAGCGACTGGACTTCTGCCCTAGATTTTCCTGATAAGACTTTGGGAATGGGAACATTTCTAAGGCTATTACTTAACAGCACAAACGGAATAAATAATTTCTTGCCTTAGATGGAAATTTGAGACAAAGAGTAAACTAGACATTTTTGTCAGAACTGTAGAAGAAGCTCTGTAACTAGGGTTGTTGTGGCTAAACCAGATTACACAGAAAGTTAGACACGTGATACTTCATGTATGTCCTAAGAATGTGATTATTTAAGAAGGCTGTGCTCTTACTGAATGCTCTCATGCTATGCTTGCAAACTCTCCAAAGTCCATACCTACTAGGTGAGAGAGAATAAATTTACCTACCTGTGGTAACATTGCAGGCAGTCATTAATTTCACTTAGCCTTTCCTGTGTTTTAGGTTCAGTCCAAATGTAAGATGAGTCATCTTTCAATGCAAGACTTGGTTTTGTTCCCATTACAGCTGACCAGATGTTTTCCTTTATATTTAATGGAAGTGTTTATGTTTCCTTTATGTTTAATGGAGGCACTTAAGGCAAGAGGAGACTGTGGTGTACTTACCAATTACAGTTTGCTAGGGGAAAAGAGTTTTCTATTCTTACGGAACTTATTCCCTATGCTGGCTTCAGTGCTAGTCAGTAATCAAGCTCCAACTGTAAGGAAAGTAGTTTAGGTTGCTCTGGATGGAGATGGGGGCATCAGTCCAAGGGCTTTGATGGGTATGGGGCTCTCCTGCAGCACAAGTTGGACAGGCTGCACTTTGGGAAACAAAAAAAGTGGTTTGACTTTACCACTCAATCTTTTGAGTGAAAGAATGACTATACTTTTACATTAATCAGACAAGAATACAGGATCCTATATTTATACCAATTTATGTTTCTTCTAACCGTCTAACAGGCTTTGAATTCATGTCTTCCATCTCCTCAAAGCAAAGAGGTGATGTAACTTTCAGCAGCTCCCTGAAGATCATTTTATACATATGTTGAAAAGATAGCTCTCTTCAAAAGTTTGCATTAGCTGCTGGAAATATCTTTGCTTTCACTGAATAAAGTTAAAATCCTTTCACTTTATCTGGTGGCAATTTAAAAACAGAATTATTTATGAATACTTCCCTATTTTCCCCAATGGAACTCAGAACCTTGAAGCATGAGAACAATAACATTGGGGAGAACTAGTAAGGTTTCTCTGCAACATAAACCTGAGAGGTAGAAACATTCTATATTTGTGCTAAGTACCTTAGCTATAGTTTGTTATCTCTACAAAACAATTTAAATATCCACTTGTTTGATTTAATAGTTTCATTGGATTTCAATTATCCTGTCACTATCTATCTGCTCTAAAATTTCTGCGTGATCTATCAATTTCCTTTATAATTATTTCAGTGTATGTGTACTGCTAATGTACTCATCTATTTACAGCTGGGAATTTCTCTTGAAGAAATTAATTTAGAATCTTACCTTTATTGGAAAACATGGATTTTGGTTTTCACATGTCATCTGGCAGTTTGTTCCAGTTAGGAAGGTGGTTCTGCTTGTGCTCTGGGGTGTGAATGAAATGTCGTGGTCTATGTACTGTCCCCACACCGTGATAACATCAGAATACAAATTGTCTTCAGTAACAGCCTCATTAGACGCATGAATAATTTTTCTTGTCACTTCATGAACCTGGGAAGAGAACTAATTTACCCTGAGCGCCAAGTAGTACATACTTCTCATAAAACGATAAAACACTAAAAAGCAGAGGGAATAGTGATAAAAGCCAACTTTTTTTTTTTCCCCTTAGAGTACTTTATGTTGTAGAGTACTTTTAATGGTTTGCTTAAAAACAGAAAAAAAACCCACCTCAACAACAAAAAACCCAGCCTCTGACAGACTCTTAGTGCTGCTCAGGAGCTGAGATACCAGTGCTACAAGCAGATTCAAAGATGTTTCAGCCAAGTTTTTCTATAGATTTGCCAAATGAGCAGTGTATCTTTGATCTGTTCCTTTCCAGAGAATTTTGAAAACGACACATTTCTTTTAGACTGTCTAAAAGGTTTCTTTATATTTATTCTGTCTTCTACTCCTTTAACAAATGGATTCTGCTTGCTGGGCAACCTCAAATCATTGTGGATACGCAGAAGCTCTGAGCTGCTCTGTACATAAATGAAGCAGTCTGTGCAGCCAGGAGACAAGCTAGGTTGCAAATACATGGTAGCCAAAAGTTCTGCTTCATTTTCCCAGGGAGGGAGAAGCCAAAACGTATTTCTGAGGCACTTCTGTGAAAGCTACATAGAAATACAGGTGCTCTGAGGGGGAACACATGGAGACATCTATGCTACAGGTCCAGCCTATACTACCAATCAAGCAAAACCAGCAGTCAGTTTGTGATGATTAGGGTATCGTTATTATTCACAGATTCCTCCCTCACACTGCAAAGTATTCCCTCACATACAGCAGCTGCCTTAGAAGTCAAGCAATTGAAAGGGCAGCACATAAAGTAGAGTCACAGAGTCTGTAATAAATATAAGGGCCATATAATGAATGTGTAAGGCAGGTGCAGTTAAACAGAATTGGTAAGGACAAGAGGCAGCATGGGACTTGTTAGAAACATCATGCTTTAAATTGAAATAGTCAAGAGCAGAGATACGTAGAGCTCATCAGGAATACAAGTCTTTGTATCAGCATTTTAATAGCTTTGGTGGCCACAAAGCACAAACTTTTTTCTTGCGGTTGGTAAGATTTTCTTATCACTGTTAACTTGCATAGCTACTCTGTGTTCTAATATTGCTTTTCAGTAATCCTCACACTTATCTCTCATGGCATTATTTGCATATGGCTTTTTAAAGGATATAGTTGGATAGCTAAAAGTACAAAAATGACAATTATGTAAATGAGGAAAAACATCTATGACACTAGTTTTATCCTATCTTACTTCAAAATAAAGCAGAGAATCTTGCTGATGGTCTGATATGATCACATTTGGTGCAGTCCTGTAGTTTTGCTTCAATGCATTTTACTTCACAAGCATGTGCCCTAACGAACTTAGAAAAAGGCCATTTGTACCATCTACTGGAAATTTACCTCTGTAAATGTCAAATTTTCATCTGTAAGCGCTAAATTGTGCAGCTTAGAGACAATGTTATTTAATTAATAACACGAGTTTCAGGTGACATTAACACTAAATTCTCTTGCTTATCCTTATTAAACATACAGTGGTTAAAATAATAAGACTTTGAGTCCATTAAAAGTCAGGTTTCAAAGCAATGATGACAAACCAGAAATACTAAATCCAGCCCAAATAATCTCACAATGCACTGGGGAATTGTTCACCCAGTCCTCTACGCAAATATTTTTGTTCCAACTTCCCTCTATAGCAGATCCACTATTTTTTATGTATATGAGCTGCTAAAATCCGTAAATATTGCAATGCCTTCTTAGGTCAGTAACTTGGGCTAGCTAAAAAATGAAGTTACAGTTTAACAGTAATACTTGTTCAGTTAAGATATGCTAAGCTAGGAGAAATGGTACACATGCATACATACATAAGTGTGCTAGTACATCTATGTGCTTCATATTTATTCAATTAACAGCCAACTCTATTCTCCACCTCCTCCTTCTGTTAATAAATACCCCATTATTGAAAAAAAAAAATCATAAAATGACTGGAAAGTCTAGGCTGGAAGAAAGCTCTGGAGACCACACGGTCCAGATAGCTTTCTACTAAAAGCAGGGATTAGGTTACTCAGACCCCCATCAAGCCAGGTCTTGGGTATTTCCCATGAGGGATCTTCCAGCAGTTGTCTAGGCAGCCTAGTCCAACATTTAATTGTTCTCATAATAATTTTCTTTTCTTACATCAAGACAAAATTTCCCCTGGAGCGACTTGTGACCATTGCCTCTTGCCATGCTAGCATACATCCTTGTAAAGACTTCCCTCTTCTCTATAATGTCCTTTTCAGTATGGAAAGGGTGTGATTATGCCTGCCCTGCACCACCTCTTCTCTAGGCTGAGCAATCATCACCCCGGGTCTGCTGGCTGTCCTGTACCTGCTGCAAGCCAGGCCAGGCACACGGCTGTCTCACGCCCTACCTGCTCTCCACCACAGGTCCTTTTCAGCAGAGCTGCCCCCCAGGTAATCAGTGCTCCCCTGCGCTGCTCTTTGGGCTTACCCCAGCCCAAAACCCAAGCAGGGGACCTCGCACTATTTGGCTGACTGAACTTATTCTTTAGCAAAGCTGGTGGCTCCTTAATGGAGCTCGACAGATCCTTTTGATATTTGATTTACAGATGCAAATGCAGGTCTGTGGTGGCAGGTATGGTTATAGTACAGTGTGTTTCAAATGATCTCGTGGTGCACTTTCTAACCAAGGGCAGCTGGACTCCATTGTATTGGATGCTGGGATCCCACCCTCGAGGTTGGCTGAGTCCATCTTCATAGGCTGGTGGAAGCCACCTAGCCAAGGCTGTGTTGGATGCTCCCCATCTAGGATGTTCCCTGGGAAATGAAAAAAAAAACAGAAAACAAAACAGTGACAACAACAGCAGCAAAATAAAAATATCCTGCACCTCTGAATATACTCTGAATAGAAAATATTAATATATTTTGTAATATATTTATAACATATTTATATTCTGAATGGAAAATAATATAAATATACAATAATACAAAATAATCATCAGCCAGAGAGCAATATTCCATTGCAATAAGATGTTCATGTAACAATCTTTGAAAAGGCAACAAATACTGGTCTTCATGTATGCCAACATCAGTTTGTCTTGAAAAGAAAATAAAGAAAAATTAAATTACTAATAAAATATTACTATCTTACTTATGGTTATAATGCAAGTTAGTTATCTTTTGACATCTTTGAAATACTTGCCCCAGTGATGGTTTCCTGATACTGTTCTCATTCCCCATAAAGTCAAATACACTCTTAAGTGTTTTTGCTGGCATCTTTTATAAGATGTTAAGAGCAACAGCTAGGAAATCAAGATTTAGGAAAATATAAAGAAGCCCTAGAATAAAGGTGAAGAAAGCTTTTTAAGAAAAATGGATTCCAGTCATACAGAAGTAATCATTTAGCAAGACCAAGGAGAAAGGACTGAGGAAAGGGGAAGTTGCTGAATTCAGGGGCTCCTGCTGGTTGCATCTATGCTAATTAATTTGGTACAGATTTGGGAGGGCCCGTGCACAAGCCCATACAGTGGTATGCATTTAACTATGCTTTTAAGTTGTTAACATTAACTGAAGTGTGGTTTTGGCTCACATCAACTAGCATTCCTCTGAATGACATCTGTCTGAGCACACCTTGGGATTAGCGCATGCTGGTTTGCCATCCTGTAGCCGGCCTGCTTGGAAGAGGGAAGGGTAGTAAAAAAGTTTAAATAAAACTCTAGAGTAAAAGGGTGGCAAGAGTCAGGTCATACTTGATTTAAGGGCCAGGAAATGATTCCTGGCGATTTTTATCTGTTAGTATAGTCAGGGAACCTCTGCTTGACCCAATTAATTTTCCTTCTGTCATGAACATTTCCAAGGCATTTTTCCTAAGATAATATTTTAGAGGGTTTACTTTTTTATTTTTTTTTAAACAGGGCCGTTTTAATATATTTCATAATTGTTAAATATATATAGACATTAAAAAATAAGATTTTTGCAATGTACCCAGTCGACTAAAATTTTAAAGTAAGCCACAAAGAACCAGAAATATTCCCAGACAGTTAGCAGAACTGCACAGTGTTAAAACATACATTTATATGTCTATTTGGATGCTAAACAGGGAACAATTATTTTATTAATACTTCATTGATCTGTGGCACATTGAAGTGTCTCAATTTGCCAAGCTATATGATACAGTAATACACTTAATTATCCACAATAATTCACACTAGAAGCTTGCAGTATGCCTTAATAAAGCATTCAAATTAGTTACAGTTGATTTGCCTTTATTGAAATTGCATAAAATACTGCACATAGTGTAGTGCTATTTCACTCAATTAAAAATAATGAAATGTTAATTTAACTGCTTAACCAGTGATTTTTCTCCTGATTGCTTTTATATTTTAGCAGATCACTGGAATGTTACTTTAGTAAAACCCTTCTCACATGCCTTCTTGTTATTACATTAAACATGCTAATGTCTTGGAATCTTGCTTGAGTTAAAAAGGTTTTTATCCAGGGCAGCTGAAATAATGAGATTTTGGTATCATACAGCTTTATAGAGTAGTCAAATTTTATTACTATACATTCTGTTTATGGGAAGAAGGACTTTTCATTCAATTGTTAAATACTGGAATTGCACACTTTGGATATTGTTTTGGCTCCCTTAGAAGTAATCTGGATTTTTAAGATGCAGTTCACTGGTCAGATTTATGTCTTTTTATTGTTATTTTAATGTCCTGTCTAGTTGCAGGTACAAAAAATGAATGCCACATGGCAATTTAATAATTAGATTTTTGTCATGTTTTACATCACTCTGAGCTACCATGGACATAACTTCTGGCGAACCTGTAAAACTTCTGAAGAATAAGCCTGCCACTAAACTGAACACTGAGCTTATATTGAAGTGAAGCAGCTATCTTAAAGAAAATATCTCAATTCCTTCTTAGAGTCAAGGGATTCAGCTGGGACTGCTCATTTTTTGTCACTAGGTGAGCCATATTCATACCTCTAACTCTCACTTCAAACTAAGCATGAGGTCCTTACCTGATGAAATGGTTAACGACATAGCAACAAAATAGGAATGCTGTAGATAAAGTTCCTTCTAGCTACTCAAATATGAGGAATACAAAATGCAGTCTAGTCATCTAAGGACCTGTCCATCAAGTTAGAGAGACAGACAGCTCCTGGGTGCCATCTCGTTATCCCGTTCTCTCTCACACTTTTAGGAACAGCCAAAGCTACAGCATTGGAGAAGACATATAACTACCTCAGAAAGCTAAGATTAGGTGAGGTTAATTGCACTGCTATTCTGTTATCCCTTTGTTCTAGGAAGCTCACACTAAACCAAAGTAATTTCAGTGCTGTGGAATAAATACATTGTAATCTATCTGATTTTTTCCGAATAAGTGAACAGATTAGGTAAAATACCTGTAAAGGAATTCCATGCTCACTTTTAAATAGATTTAAATAGATTTTTTTTTGTAGGTAAACAACTAATTCCACTGTGAATTCTGTTTTTAAATTTTACGTAAGATATGCAGCATTTATTGATCTACAGCATAGCTGCACGTTCATACTGGGTGACTAAAACTACAAATTCAACATAGGTCCTCATATATTTTCTGGCTGAAAGTAGCAGCTGTAAAGCAAAGAAAAGTACAGACTGGTACTTCATTTAATGTTTGAAGTCTTTGAAGATGGCTTACATAATTGAATATTTTGTTTGCATTATAGTATAATGGCCTTTTTAAACTATGTATTTCACAGAATCATAGAATTGTAGAATACTTTGGGTTGGAAGAAACCTCTAAAGTTAAACAGCAGATGTTAAAAAGCACTGGTCCCAATATCAACCCCTGAGGAATATTGCTTGTCACGGGACACTTGGACATTGAGCTGTTGACCACAGCTCTTTGAGTGCAGCCATTCGCTCAATTCCTTATGCACTGAGTGGTCCACCCATGCAATCCATGTCTCTTGAGTTTAGAGACAAGGATGTCGTGCGGGACGATATCAAATGTTTTGCACAACTCCAGGTAGATGACATCAGTTGCTCTTCCCTTATCCACCAGTGTTGTGACCCATCATGGAAGGACATCAAATCAGTCAAGCATGATTTGCCCTTTAGTGAAGCTTTGTTGGATGTCACCAATCACCTCCTTATTTTCTACGTGCCTTAGCATATTTTTCAGGAGTATCTGCTACATGACCTTGCCAGGCACAGAGGTGAGACTGACTGGCCTGTAGTTCCCTGGATCTTCCTTTTTCTGCCTTTTAAAAATTGAGGTTGTTTCCCCTTTTTCAGTCAGTATAAACTTCACTGGGCTGCCACAACTTCTCAAATATGATGGGTAGTGGCTTGGCAACTTCATCTGCCAATTCCCTCAGGACCCACAGATGCATATCATCAGGTCCCGTTGACTTGTGCACCTTCAGGTTCCTTAGATGTTCCCAAACCTGCTCTTCTGCTACAGTGGGCAGTTCCTCATTCGCCCAGTCTCTGCCTTTACCTTTTGCAACTTGAGCAATGTGGCTAAAGCCCTTGTCAGTGAAGACAGAGGCAAAAAAGTCATTGAGTATCTCAGCCTTCTCCATGTCCCAGGTAACCAAGTCTCCCATTTCCTCACAGAAAGGGTCTACACTCTTCCTGGTCTTCTTTTTATCTCCTATCTATCTATGGAAGCTTTTCCTCCTACCTTGACATCACTGGCCAGATTTTATTCTATCAAGGCTTTAGCCTTCCTTATGTGATCCCTGGCAGCTCAGACGTTCTCTCTGTATTCCTCCCAGGCTACTTGTCCACGCTTCCACCCTCTACAGGCTTCCTTTTTGGTTTTTTAGTTGATCCAGGAGCTCCTTATTTATCCATGTGGGCTGTCTGGTATTTTTGCTCACCTTCCTCTTTGCTAGGATGCATCTCTCCTGAGCTTGGATGAGGTGCTCCTTGAATATCAACCAGCTTTCTTGGGCTCCTCTTCCCTCCAGGGCTTTATCCCATGTTACTTTGCCCAGCAGATCTCTGAAGCGGCCAAAGCCTGTTCTCCTGAAGTCCAGAGTCCAGAGATTGCTGCACGCCCTCCTCGCTGCCCTCAGGATCTTGACATCTGCCATCTCATGATTACAGCAGCTAAGGTACCCCTTGAGCTCTACATTCCCCACCGGCCCATCCTTGCTGGTGAGAACGAGGTCCAGCATAGCATCTGTCCTTGTTGACTCCTCTGTCACTTGCAGGAGGAAGTTATCATCAATGTATTCCAGGAACCTCTTGTATCTCTTATGCCCTGCTGTGTTGTCCTTCCAACAGATATTGGGGTGGGTGAAGTCTTTCATGATGACCAGGGATTGTGACCATGAGGCTACTCTTATCTGTCTATAGAGGGCTTCATGGCTTGGTCTTCCTGGTCAGGTGGCCTGTAGCAGATCCTCACTGTAATGTCACCTGTCGCTTCCATCCCTTTAATCCTGAAACATAAGCTCTCTATCATCTCCTTATCCATCCCCAGGTGGGGGAGGAGTTTTAAAATAGAGGGAGGTAGGTCCTTGCTCCTTGCAGGGGGGTTGGACTAGATGACCTTTGAAGATCCCTTCCAATCCTAACTATTCTATGATTCCATGATTCTATATGAGTGAGGGATTTAGACAATGATATGGTGCAATAGTAAAACTATACAAAGTAGAACCCAGTGACTACAGACTAACCAGACTCCATGGATCATAGTTACCCCACCCAGCTTTAGAATCCAGACTGAAATGTGTATTCATATCCTGATATTACAAGAGTCACTGAAGAGAAAAAGATGTTTTACCTCACTCAGAGCAGAATGTGTTACTCTCCATCTCTGGAGAGAATAACTATAGCAGCCATGCCTGCAAATTAAGAGCTTCAGCCATGTGCCTGTGCTCAGCTGCACGAATCTCAGCCAATGTATTCAAGCCCTGATGGAGTTGTCATTGCAAATATTATACTAGCTGTTAGTTCAGATTCCAAGCAACTCTGCATGTGCCTGGGGGAAATTATGGATATCCATATAGTTAGGTTTATAACATCGATGCATATCGAGTTGTGTCCTTTCAGCAAAGAGCCTATCAGGCATGTTCCTTGCAAATGACTCGTGATGTAGCAAAACAGATTAGTCTCATAAAACCAGACATATTGAATAATAAAACTGCAGAATTTTACTGCTGTTTGTTCCCCACATTGCAGCATGCTTTAACCTGTGCAATGCTAATGGCTCTCCATTTACAGATCTGTAGCCCTTCACTTGTGACATCACAGTCTGCCTTTCAGTTTGTGACCTTATGTCTATGCATCCAGCAGCTGCTGAGTACAGATATCATTTACATTTGTACTGAAAAGGGCTCTTGTTCTCGGTTTTACACCCCCATTGCACTGGAGGATTCTGAAAATACATCTGTTATGTTGAGTTTCGCAGGAAAAAATTGATACGTATTTTAGGTAACAAGTAGATAATAGCAGAAAAGAATAGTTGTTCAGGCATATATTTATAAAAATAGATATATAAAAGTAAATATACCACCCAGACTTTTCAGGTGCATGCTCGTTAAATGTTAAAGTTGTGAGAAAATATAAAAATGAGAATCTACTTGATTTTCTTACTGCTTCTTGTTGTGAAGTAATTATAATTTCCTGCTCAATATCATTTTATCCAATTCATGATGGGTTAGTATTTAGTCTGGTTAATTTATATAGAAAAAGGCATCTCTTGAATCAGTCCTCCCTAAATTTAAACTTCCTTACATAAACTTAGAAACCTTCACAGGGAGAGCCTCTCCGCAAAAAAATTAATGTACCAAAGTTTAGGTGGAGATGTTCTTCCCCTGGGAGCTTTCAGTGGCATCTCATTTAGAGACATGCTGATGTCAAACCTAGCTGATTGAAATCACCTCCCCCTATTTTTCTAGGAAAAAAAAAGTAAACATAACTTCTTGAGTTTAAAGAATAAGAAAGAAGGATTTTTCAGGACACAGTTCTTATCATACATACCTGTTATTGCAAGCACCAGTGATGAGTCGGTATTTATTAGCTAAGCAATTGTTTGGACATTTTGGTGGCAAGATATAAGGCAGACATCCAGAAATATTAGCAATCATAGTGAGCAAATCAGCTGATAAAAGATCTGAAAGGAAGAATCCAAACAAGCAATTTGCTTTATTGTTCTACAGCTGCTACAGGGGAAAAAAAAAAGAAAGGCATTATCATCAGCTACAACTACAGTATCCTGTCTCTTCTTCCTAGGAAAGAGCACTTAGTGAGAAGCACTACAGGAGGCAGTCTCAGGGACTTAGAGGAGACAGGGCGAAAGAAGAGTTGGTTTTAATAGCTGATGTGTAGAGAATGAGAAGGAAGTAGTTCAGTCATAGCTGAGAACTGAGACTGACTACCACCTTTTACTCCTTCTTCAATCTGTGCTCTGCTTCCTGCTTTCCCTGCATTGTGGTCACATTGCTTGGCCAGTCCCTGTGCTTACAACAAAAGTGTAAAAAATGCAATTCAATAATAGAAGTGTGTATCAAGGAGGAAAAATGTGGTACTGGAAAGATGCAAAAGTTTAAAGACACTACAGTTGACTATATAATTGTGTGGAGCAAAAGAAGCTCAGAATTATTAACTGGAATTTGAAAGTTAGGTAAAATAAGGGAGTTGCATGCCAGTAGACAGCACGTTATTAGTATCTTTGTAATCCCAGACAGGTTTCCCAGTGAGCATACTGCTGATGAGGGACAAAATCACGTCATTGTGTAAGCTCTGGAGAGCTGACACCTTCTCTCACCCGTGCATGTATGTAAACACATGTATGTGTATGTGTGTATATAAATATATGCACAAAACCACACATACAGATATATTTTTAGTTCTCCAAATGTCCCATTAGTTCAGTAAGCCAGATATTTTATAAGGAAAAAAAAAATAATAAAATAACTGTGGACCTTTATGTTTTTCTACAGCACTCTAATGGCTCCATATCTTGAAAAATAATGTCATATTATAATAATAAGACAGAGAATACAAAATATATTTCTCCAGGTCATACCACTCTAATCAACAGAATTAAATTACAGAAAAAAAAAGTCAATGTTTCTGAATTTCTGAGCCTTCCAGACACTGGACAGACATATTGAAATGCATCTCTAATTAACAACAAGAATTTTACTTTACATTATTGAAATTTCTGGGCTATCTCTCTTTCTTTCTCCATCTAATATTAAAAAAAATCCCACAGTTAAAATAGAAACAAAGTGGAAATAAATGTGTAACAGCAACACATTATAAAATTAGTTTTGGAAATAAGAAATATTTTCTATAAGAAGTATTGGAAATAAGAAAGTATTTTCTTAAAAGAGGGATATTAACAAGACCATCAATGTCTAGAGGAACTCTATTTGAAAATGCCAGTGCCACAGAGTGATAGAAATTGTATTATTTTATCTGTAGACTCTAGGCCCCAGAAGCACTAAACTTAAAGTGCTGGCGAAGATAGATATTTCACTGTAAACAAGCAGCTTCCAACTCTGTGGATGTGCAAGCTGATTTATAGGCAATACAAATATACAGCCATGAGTTCACAGGATGCCATTAGCAAAGTGCTGCCCTCCTCAACTATAGCAACACAGACACTGCTCCAGCAAAGAAAAATGTAAAACAGTGATTATGTGAGGTGCTTTTAAGGACAAAAGAGATGACATCCTGGCCCCAGGGTGCAGACAAGATATTTACTCCTGCAGAAGGTAAAACAAAAGTGAAGCTAACCAACTTTAATCTAAAAGACAACATTCAAGAAATCAACAGGGTGTTTTGCCAGTGTCAATATATGATATTTACCAGTTGGATGCAATGAACGTTTGTGCTTCTGGCAAACTTTTTGTTTCAGCACTTCAATTGACATTTCCATTCGCTCAGCTGCTTGGGAAATATCTTGACTCTCTTGTTCAGGAAATTTTGAGAAAGCCAGCAGCAAGGTAGGAGTTGCTATTCCCCTTCCTTGGATATTTCTATAATTGAGATAAAAATATAGAAGGTTTGGTAACATATAACCTTTTAGAACTTATTCATAGCTTTATTTGTCTATGTTGTTGGCTATGTTTCGAGTTTCAGGTATATTTTAGTTGAAGTGTATGCTGGGAAAGCAGAGAGGAAGACTACTTTGTGACCTCGTTCTGCAAGGAAAATTAGGAAAGAAAGGGAAAGTGCCCTTCCATGGGATACACACAACAGAGTTAAGCCTGTGAGAAGCCTTCGGGATGAGGCAGAAACTGTTGGGATGGACAATTGCACAAAGTGCTGGGAAGAGCTTGTGCAGGGTAATCACAATTAGGACTCCCACTATAGACACATCTAAGTGAGTAAGCTTTGTTTTTATGAAACATTTAATATCAAAGACCATCTCAGTCATTACGGATGTATGCCTTAGCACCTAGGAGTCAAGCAACTGGCCCACAGTCATCTAGATGCTGTCTGCAGTTCATGATAGAGACACTTCTCCTCTCAGAGACTGTCCAAGCACTTGTCTTGCACTGACTAGTTGTATATGAATTTTCAGCAATTAATTTAGTAGGACTTCTTTAGACAGTTTGATGGCTATATATGTTAGTTATACTGCCTGGTCTTACCTCTAAATTTAAGGAGCTGATGTTTGATAACTTCTGTAACACAAACACTTAAACGTAAGAAAAATCCTTGTATTGCGAGAGCAGAAAAACACTGCAACATGCTGCCCAGAAAGGTCGCAGAGTCTCCAATTTTGGAATTACTCAAAGCCAACTGGACCGTGCGCTGAGCAACCTACTCTAGTTGACCCTGGTCTGAGCACAGTGCTGGCCTAGATGGTCTCCAGATCTCTCTCAACTATTCTGTGATTCACTGCATGATTTATTTTCTACTCAGCATGAGCCGTCTTACCACTGTCCTTTTCACTGGCAGAGGAGCCTTGGGAAAAGTGCATCAGGGAGAACTTCCTTTTTAGCTGGAGGTTCCAGGTCCTAAACTGACTCCCTCAGCTTCAAAAAAACACTCCAGGTCTATTCTATTTCCAGACATGGTCATAGGTTGCAGACATCCCTGAGGGTTTCTCTGCAGCACAGATTTATTTGGATATGCAATTTTCATGAAAACGTTGTGCTGTCATATTCACTTAAGTTTGTTTAAAGCACGAGACAAGTTCAAAATGGAAGCAACAGTTTTGATTTGGGCAAAGCAAACAGTTAAATTCCTGTTTGCAAAATAAGAAACATGGTTACATAAAAAGCTTCAAGTAAGAAAACACAGCTCCAAGGGTTTTTCTAGATGGCAAACTTGTCCTCAATTGATCCAAAAGAGCCATAGCCTGCTCATTTATTCTTTATATAGAAACTATTCCTTTCTTTTCAAGAGCAGACCTCAAGAAGTCTTGCAACTATGAGAAAAAGCTATCTTGCTCCTCAGCACTATCTTTTTCAGCTTAACTATAGACAATTAGGAATTTGGCTGGGAATCTGGAGTATTAAAAGTCTTGAACTGTGTCCCAGTTAAAAAGAAAGATGATATAATTAAATGCAAGAATTTAGGTTTACTATTTTAATATTGACATGAGGATAATATCGGTCATGTATAATTTTAAAAAAAAAAACTTATATGAACAGGCAAACATGGCTGTACAAATGAGTAAAATAAGAGCATTTGTACAAATTAGCTAGGAGTTAAGAATCAAAAATAACTCACTCCCCAGTAAGAAAAAAACCAAAATTGACCACCGTTACTTTTAAGGGCAAGATATGTTCCATTTTGAGATATTTTCTATCTTTTGTCTAATCACACAGATATTGTAAGATTATCACATTATCACAGCAGTTATTAGTTTGCCACATTTCCTGTTCATTCCACCCCCTGCCCGTATTCAATGTAAGCATGTTTGTCCCTTCTAGATCTTACCCACACTCCTGAAGCTGAGCACTGTGAGTTACAAACTGTCTCAGTATTTTGTAATGCCGAAATAGCCTCACAAACATGACAGAATGTCCCATTATAGTATCGTTATTAGGAACACCAAATCAGATACAAAGTGTCTTTCATACGTATGTTTAAGAATATAAGTCCTAGTGTGGCCCATGGTGTTTAGACAGAAGGTTCTTTATGTTTGCCAGACACTCGGTTACTGACCCTCATTACAGATCATAATTAAATATATATACATGTATATATAAACATACCAAACCCTAAAATAAATTCTCCAGAGTATTAACCACACTTTCTCTTTCCACTTCAGATATTTTGACACTCAGATTTCATTTTGTCTTAAACTACTGTATTTATAGAATACCTTGTTTAGAGATTTCTAGCCTGATTTAATGCCTGTCAGCATTTGGGAGATCTCTCAAAACAGTGGCATTGTGCAGAATACAAATTGATAAAGTTATACAATTATAAAGAATACCGTTTCTTCTTTCCTGTAATGTGTATGTGCATGGCCAGTTGCTTTAAGATCAGACTGTCATTGACTAACTGATAATGCTTAGAGAGTTTCTGCAACTGTAAGTTCTTATCTGGAACAGTGAAAATTATTTTCCACTTCCCTGTGCATACAGATGATCCTATGATGGTGCCTTCTGTGCCCATTCTGGAGCTATCTTTAGATTCTTCTACACTTTAAAACCCAGGAAAAAAAACAGAGATGTGGCAAAATATAAAAAGGAATGTATAATCGGAATTGGGACCCCACGCAGCAGTGCTGAGATTCACCTGTCAAAGCTAGTACAAATTTCATGATTTGTATTGGTCGCTATTATAACAAGATTTACTAGAACTAGAGTTTCCTCTTGCAAGCCAACTTCCACTTTCAGAACGTATGTTATAATGCACCTGGTGGTAAATTAGCAATGTATTTGCACATAGTAAGTGCCCTAACCTCACAGGTGACATGTGGCTCTGAGACCCCTATCCAAATTGCCCAGATTCCCATTGGCATTGCCACTGTAATACAAATAGTACATTTTAATGATTATGCCATTGTGTTCCATCTATCCTATGTTAATCCTATTATGAATGTTTATATTTTAATGACAAACAATAACACCTTTTCTTAAAGACTAACAATCCCAGAAGCTAATTGGAATAGCAAGCAGGTACTAGTAAACAGTCATTATAAGCACTTGGCAAGGAGAGAGAATAAAGAGCAGCACAGCAAACTATGAGGATCATACTGGGACCTATGTGACCTTAAAATCTGTGGAGTGTTTTCTAACATGTGGCATTTTCCTAGAAAATCCTGCCATGTTTTAAAAACTAGAATAATAAAACAATTTCAGCCAGTATGTTCAGTGCATTGCAATTCAGTTGCTCTAGCAGTTAAATCAGAAATAACAGTTCAAGATTTTAAGTGACAATATTTAACAGTTGAGTTGAAGAAATGTACTTGTCCATTTTAATCACAATTCAAAGTCAAACCGAGGTCTCAGGAGAAATCCAGTTATTTTGACTCAGTTTCCATTTCAGATACCTAGAGCATGAATTCAGCAAATACCAGGATTGACTATTGTACACAGAACAATTGGGTTTTTCTATTCTAACCTGAAAAAGGAGCTATCTTTTCAGCTCAGAACTGGCTTTTCCATCTCAAAGACAGCACTGAGCTCATCTGTATTGCACTGGAGTTTCCTTCAATTACTTGTAAGCTGAAGTAAAATGAGTTTTCACAGTGACCTCCATAACTTCCAGAAGCTCAAATGTATAGTCACATGCATTCTTTTCTTGTTTTTAGCCTTTGTGCTGACCAAAGCTTTAATTCAGGTATACAGTGTTCTTAAAGTTTCAAAGAAATGAAGTCTTAGTAACTTTAAACTGACATGCAAATGCCAAAGTATTTAATTATGGATTTAAATGCATTCATGTCTCAATGTAATGACCAGATTAGACAATAGATCAGTCCTCTGTACTTTGCAGGTCTAAGTAGCAGGTCTAGAGTGCATTTACAAGCCTACATTAAAACAGAACGAAGTCTCTGGATGATATTTATAATTCTCACTGCTCTGTTTAATTGAGTCACATAAAAACATACAATAGAAATACAATTTTCATTTCTGGTAATGATAATTTGTAAATTGAAAGACTAAGTATTTTATACTAGTTAACAATTAGAACAAGTGCTAGCCTTGTCAGACCCCTAATGCAGGCATTGTGCTGATTCCAAACATGATTACATGCTGTTTCTGATTACAAACAGCATGTACCTCAATGGTGACACTAATGCACACCTTTTGATATTCTGCTGAAAGCACAAGCCTTTGGCTGCTTACGGGATTAATCCCAAATTTATGCAAAAGACATGACTGGTTCTCAGAGCGCTGTTGCTAGCAATATTCTGCCTAAGAAAGATCAGATGGTTAACAACAATGTCTATCAGATCAAATACTTAACAGTTTTAAATTACTGATCTAATTTTCAACTGCTGCTGTTAAAAGATGGAAAGAAAGGCGAAAGGGAAGAAAGGGTACTGAAGGGAAGGCTAGAGGTGGGGATGAGAGAAGAGTAGAAGAGAGAAATGACCGGATGACCTCCAGAGGCCCCTTTCAACCCCAGCCATTCTGTGACTCTGCAGTTCTTACAAAGACTTATAAAGGGAACCTAGTAATAGGACTTTTGAATACTTTTGAATAACACTGCTCTTTAGAGCCTATATATTCACATACTAAATATTTTGCAGGAAGCTTAGTAGTCTGGTGATTTATCTGGGATGAGTTTTATTCCTACTGGAATTCAAACAATCATCTTTAAGCATTTACCTTTTAGCATCTTTTAGCATTTTTTTTTTTGCATTTATTATCAGCAAATATTGACCAAATAATTTCCACAATATCCTGTGAGAGAGTTAAACATCTGTATCTTCATTTGGTACATGAGGCAGCTGAGCCACTGAAAGGTTTAGATCTACGTTTTTCAAATTGTCACCTCAGGATTGTCACCGAAGTACTAACACTACAAAATTAAAGTTACCTCAGTCTCTATGTACTGAGCAACCACGTTCTGTCCATATAAACAGTCATCTGTCTTGGAGCTCTGCAAATTGTGACTTATTTTCAAAACACGGAGATAAGTCATTTAGAAAAGTCTAAGCAAAAAGCAGGTGATTGCATCTTGTAAAACCTGGCTGATATGTTCCAAATATTGGAAAGAAATTAATTTTGTATAGCACAGAGTGTAGTCAAAGCTACACAGAAAATGGTTGAATTTTTTAGCCTCATGGCTAGTCATCCTGAAACACTTTCATCATTCTTAGAAAGGGATCACTCTCATAGCATAATGCAAGCACAAAGGAGCTTTCCCTATGTTGTTCACTACCCAGAGTTCAAGATAAATGTTTTATTTCCATTCCCTTATCCTTTTATTACATCTGGTTTAGATGGAAGTGGAAATGTGAAATTCACTTCAACAGCCCCACATAAGGCGATAGGGTTTTGACACTGATGCCATAGGAGTTTCACTTTGCACTGGAAAAAAAATAATTAATGTTTAAAAGTATGTAACATCTATAAAATAAAAAATTGGTTTGGGCCACATGTTAATGGAATGTGGTGTATTACTTAGATCAGGAAAACATTCCTATTTATTTTCATATTTGTTATTTTTATCACATATTAAGAGAGCAACTCATGCAGTGATAGTGCATAAGGTTATATTGGTTCAGATGATCACAAACATAATCCATCATTATGTTTTCTCAAAGAAACAGACTGATCTCAAACTTCTCTTTTATGAAAGCTTTTTGTTGAATAGATCTTTAACTTTTTTTTTTTTTTACCTTTTCAGTGTATAACGTGCAGCATAATCCACCAGATTAGAGCCCTTGTGGATAGCCTCAGTAATGCAGTTATCTTCAGTTTCTTCTCAACAGGGAAAAAAAATAAAAAGAAAGAAATATGAATATGTTATTCAATGACATATTTACTCAAATAGTTACATTTACAAAATATACAGGTTTGTCATATTAAGTTGTATATAATTTTTACCCATTGAAATGACCTCCATATTTTAGTATTCCTGAAACTAATGTTGTGGCTCCTGACCTTTCCGAAAGATAAGGTAGGGGTAGTAAATCAATTCTTCCCTAATTTATAAGGCTCGAAGAGTTAGACTTTCCTTCTGTTTCATCCAGTATAAATCCAGCTGTACACGTTATGTAGTACCAAATGTAACAGATCCAGCTGAAGCATGTTGTGTTCTGTGTATGCAATTACTCTCCTTAGGCTTCATACTTGTTTTTGTATTAAACTGTTCTTAGACTCCTAGGACAAATTCAAGCCTCCCTCACAGGTACTATGAGCTGGCTTGAACCACATGAAGAATTCAAGTTATAAATAACAAACTTTAAGACCTGCTGGGATCTGACAAATGTATGAAAGTCTTATTGTCATTTCTCAACCTAAGTTTGATGGAAAGACACACGTGAATCTAATAGTACTTCAGTTCTGCTATTTTGCATAGTGCTGTCATGGAACATAGAATATTCCTCTTTTGTGTATATCTAGCTTCATATTAAATGAATCAGTCATATTTAAAGTTCAGAGTCTTAATTCTCATTTGTATTTTGTGGGATCATCCATTTTTTTTTTAAAAAATGAATCATAAACAATAGATTGCTAACAATCATTTATGTACAATCGCTCATCATTTATGTACAGAGTAATTTTAGGTGACGTATTTTATCTGTGGTCCATGATGTGCTATTTCTGTGATCTATTTTTTGAATAGGGTGCTTAGCTCCAGGGAAAATCATGTGTGATGAGGAATAATGTTTTCTAGGCAAAATTCTAAGCACCTCTACTAAAAATCTCAACATCTAACTATAGCAGTAGTTATTTCTTTTTTTCACCTATGCATGATAAAATATTCAGATGATTCATTTAATATTATAGAACAGTTAGGGTTGGAAGGCACCGTTAAAGGTTATTATTTAGATTTCTGTTACATCTGAAAATGCTTTTGAGTCTATGTTAAAAAACAAGACTGATCTCGATTTTTAAATATTTTCAGGAGTTTTACCTCCAAGAAATATATTATGCTTAAAGTACTGTTCATCATGTGGTATTGATTCAGACTCTGATATAAAAGAGAAAATCCACCTTCTATACTTGAATTCCATTATCTCTCTTGCTTTTCAACTGAGAAATATGATTTTGGTACCAATGTAGTTTTTTTAAAAATGTGGTTCTTGCAGTAATAAACATTTTGCATTGTTCCCATCAGACCATAAAAAAGAGTCATATGTAGTCCATCTATTACATTTATTTACAGTCCATATATCTTAATTTTGTATTAACTAGCATACATTATAACCTCATTTTAGACCACGTCTTTCCAAATAATTAATATGGAAGCTCCAAGTAAAGAAACCACTATGGAAAATAAATCTATTCCCCTGTTTCACAATGATGGTCTAAAAAAGATTTCCCATTGGAAGTAACAGCTTGGGGATTTGTTTTTTGTTTAATTTATTATGGATATAACTTTATTTGATTTGTGATTCTACACCAATTTCAGGTGAAAATTTTCCTAAGTAATCATATCAGCATCCCTTATGAATCATACCTACAGCTATATAATTTAAGAGAATGTAAAGGTTGAAATCCTGTTTCTTCATCATCTCTGCCCTACTTTAGTGTAAAATTGGTCTCTGCAGAATTCTCTTAAAATTCAATCTAGTATCTGCTATATTTCTAGTCTACTAGATCAGAGTAGTTAACTGATCGAGACTGAACAGGTGTAGACAAAACAGGTCTGATGTTTAAAATGGCATAGACTCTAGCCCACGATTACTAAATGTAGGGATTGGCCGTCTGGGAAAGAAAATCAGCAACCATGCGCGTCATCTGACATATGAATGTCACTAAGAAAGTAAAATCACTCCTAGTCAAAGAATACATAATTGAGATACATGACACATACAAAGTTTTACTTTGTGAATTTATAAAGCTACATTTTAAAAGAAAACACCCATGCAATAATTCTAACAGAAGTCAGATAGTGTGTTTTGCACATAAAAAGAGATTGAGCTAAACTGCCATTGCTCAACTGTCTACAGTGCCAGTGTATTTTCAGCTTAACAGTAATCATCGACGAAAGAAAGTAACACGTAGTTTTTCTGTTACTTACCAAAGAGGATATCTTTGCCTTTCTGAAGGAAAGAAAAGAAAACAGCTGTGAAGCCTATTGCTGCTGAAATTCCCAAAATAATGAATACTTTCATCTACAAAAAAGAAGAGATAATTGTTGACAAAATATATACCTTCATCTTCTAATTGTAAGTCATACTATAAATAATTTCCCACATATGGCAAAATTTACTTAAAACTTACATTTGTAGCCACATGTTTGACTATGTTCTTAAAGTTCAAAATATTAATTTTTAGAAATAACTGTAATTTACTTTCTCTTTTTTTTTTCTTCCTTACTTATTACTTTTTTCCACTTTGAGAAACTTCTAGCACAAGGAGATATATTACTTCATCACTTCATTTTATAACATAATATGTTCTGATAATACTAGCAACACTTAGCCTACATATTGGAAATTCAGTAATATTTTACCATTCATTTTGAACTTCTCTATGCACTAATATAATTTAATTGTAAATTGCATATTATATAGTGTCATTGCATATTATATAGTGAAACTGGCCAAACTAATCATAACATTGATCAGACCCCTCTATACTCTTATCCGTGTGTGACTGTGCTATCAAAGCAGCACAACAAACATGCTCACACAGCAAATGTGAGCTACGCCCTCCATTTCAGTGCCCCTGGTAGGTATTACAGCAGTGCAAATACATAAACTATCCAAGAAGCAACATTTTTCACATGAGCTATGATGACTGGAGATTGAAAGACTTAGCTCTATATTCTATCAACATAAAAACTTAAGAATTAAGAAATCAGCTCTAAAAATTCAGAGAAGCAATATTGCCCATAGCAACTCAATGTGAAAACACCCCTTCTTTTTACATTTCACAAGTTAATATGATGAATTCTTTCTGGAAAACGGCAAGAAAAAGTTTTATAGTCTGACCTTTTGTCTGCTGAGGAGATTATCTTCCACAGTTCTGTACTTTTTTGGTGCCAGTACCTGTTCTGAAATATGAAAGTGAAGTACTTTCCAGGGGCTCAGCTTATGCTACCAGCTTTATGCACTGGTGCTCACTCAAGCTTTACCAGTGCCAATGATTGCACGCAGTATGTTCGCACAAAGCAGAAACTGACGTTAATGGCTGATGTGTTTATTTTGTCCTGCTACCTCTGTAGCCAATTCTGAAATCAGAGTTATTTTCATGGAAATGTGAAGGACAAATGTTCAGATTAAAAAAAAATAGATATATATATATTGTCACATTATGCAGTAAAGTAAATTTTGGGTACACTTTTCACTAGTTCTCTTTGTCAATGTATTTGAAAAGAAGGCAGCTTTGTGTCCTGTTCTATGTGTTCTAGCATAGGTGCTTTACCAAAATTACCTTTTTAAACTCAGATTATAATCCTCAGATTACCCATCAACTTCCTTGTAGCACTTTTTATTTTGTTTGGTTTTATTTTGTTTTGTTCTCTTGAATAATTTATCTCACACTTCTGAGCCTACCTATTTTTATTTAGTTACACATTTTCAACTCTATTGCTTCTTCTAAAGTTTGTATTTTGACCTAAAGAATCTAACTGGCTGGTTTTTTTTTTTTTCCATTTCATAGTTAGGCTGAGAGATCAAAATCAGAGCTGGAATTAGGATTGAGGATTCCTTCATTTCATCTTTACTGGTCTCGACTGGGCTATCACAAGTTGGAGACAAAGATCAGTGTTTTGATCTCCACCACAGGTGCTAAGTAAAGTAGGAGTTGGGTAGAAAGGAGCATCCTGGAGCTGGTGGATGTGGTATATGGTGATGAAAGAAAACCTACAAGCATGTGAACTGACTGGAGGAAAAACTCAAGGTTGATATTCTAGCAAACTTAACTTCAGGAATGTCATCCATAACCTGTTCCCTAAAAAGGCGAAAAGTAAGCAGAGAGTAAAGGGAAACATACCTTTACTGGAAAAGTAAGTTTATGCTCCTTGATTTTGTGCTTTCAGATTGCAGATAAGAATTCAAACTTGCAATACCTCTTTAAGCCCATTCCAAATTGCAAACCTTTTAAAGTTGTTTCCTTACATAAGAAAACATAAAGAAGACTGACTTCTTCCATGGCACAGCAAGCCATTGAGAAAAGCAGATCCATTCCAAGCACCTAACAGAATAAGGAGCTTTCACCTAGATCTTTTCATGTACTTTGCAAGTATCAGAGGTTTCATTTCTGAGAGTTGAGGGGCTTTCTTAAAGCGAAAAAACAGGTCTGATTTTTCTTGGAATTTCACAGTTAAAAATCAAAGCTTCCCCATTTAGTTCCAAAAGAAGTTATCTACATCAAAGTTTTGTTGTAGAGCCTTGTTTAAATAAGGATGTTTAAACAACATCCTTGTTTAAATAAGGATGTCAAGCTTTGCTCATTGGTTGCAGTTAAAGTATTCGTCAATGGTGGGCTTTAAGCAGTTACATGCAGTAAATTGATCTGGTGTTGAAAAATTCGAATGGCAGTATCTATTTTGTGTTTTCCTGATATTAATTTAAGAGTATAAATAAATCCTCACTAACTCTCACACAGAGTTTTATTTAGAAGGTGCGGGAGATCTTAATTACACTGGCCTGTTAAGACGGACACAGTTGTATTCCCATTCCTGCTGGCGCTCAGTCAGAACCCTGATACTGAAATACGCTGAAAGACAATTAAGAGGGAAAAGTTTAGTCACTCAAGAAGAATCTTGATGTTTTGAATCCAATTCATATATTGCTTGCATGCCAGTGGAGACAATTCGGATTAATACCTTGCTGAATGTATCCCCTTTGTTCTGGATTTTCCATTAGATGCCTGCCTTCAGCCATTCTTTCTGCAGAAAGGGTGTCAGACCTTTCTGCTCGGCAGTGAAACTGCATGGATCAGTGACTGTCTAAACACAGAGTACAAGACAAGTATAAAACAGTCCTTATGATAAACGTTTCCTCTTAAGAGAAGGAGCGGCGAACCTTAACAGTTAACCATATTACTAAGTTTTTAATTACGTTACTAATTACTAATTCAGTTTGTTAAGTTCCCAAGATTTGAATCTGCACATGAAGAAAAGTACAGCATCTGTGTTCTTAACAGTTAAAGACCTATAAAGTAAATCTTTGCATTGTTGATAAAACAATACGTTCTGTTCAAGGAAATACCCCAAAGCAACAGAATTTCAGATTATTCACATATACGAATATCTGCAGACCTGCTATGGTATTCAGAAAAATTAGCCCATACTTAAAGTATTATGCAATTGCAACTGATGTTTGATACAGGGAACAGACACATTTCTATAACCTCAGAACAACTCTTACATTTGCACTCTAACAGCCTGCAGCCCTACCAGGCTCTCTGAGGCACCATCAGGTCTCACAGCATTGGATTAGAACAAGAGACCTCCAAGACAAATCTGTGCAGCTGCAGGAGCTATTTTTGATAGCAGATTACACTGCTTTGCAGTATTTAGTGGCAATCCTGGGCTCTAGCATGGCATGAAGGACACTCTCTTAATATGGATGTCTAATCTATAATAGAAAAATTAGTCTCTGATCTCTTCTGGCTATTAAAATTCCAAGAACATTCATTAGCAAGAGGAGAGTCAAAAAGTGCATATAACTGTACAATACTCCAACAGAAGCAATTTTGCTGAAGTTCCAGCTGAACATAATGCAAACAGCAATTACTCTAATTCTAGTTAGTTCAGCAAAATGTCAGCAAGTCAAAAAATGCAAGAAAATGTGAAAGAAAGGTGGTTTACAAGAAGAGATCAATTTAGCTGAGTTTTGTTGATACCATGACTTCTAGTCACTTTAAGCACTCATGTTCTTTACTAGAATTAATTAAATTTTATTAGAAATATTTTTTTGCTATTATTCCCTTTAGTTAGAGAAGACCCTGCAGAAGTGTCTGAAGCCAGAAATGGGATGAAGAGAGTGAATAGGTAACAGTCATTCACTGTCTATTCCAGTACAGAACTAGGGGTCAAGTAGGCGACAAGTTGAAAACAAACAAAAGGTGGTAATTATTTAGACAACACGTAGTTACACTGTGGAACAGCTTGTGTTAAGAAGTTTTGGTTAAAAATTTCATATAATTTCATGGAAATGTTTTGACAATTTTGTAGAATAAAAATGTACTAAGGTCTATAAGAGACAAGATTTGCGTCAGGAATTCTCTAAATTACAAATTGACTATGGCTGGAATTTTTCTTGTTCTTCTACAGGCTTCTCTCACCAACAACTGTTGCCTTTTGTCAAATGCAAAATCCAAAGCTAAATGGCTCTTAGGGCTAATTTCTATAGTTTATATTTAGACTTAAGCTTGACTTAACTGGTACACGTGTTTTAAATTACAGGATAAATAATAAGTGAAAAAATACACTTACATATAGTCTGCCAATGACATGTAAATAACTGGGGATCAGTTATTTACAGTGAATATTAACTGAATAAATCTATAGACCATTACATTATCTTTAAACTGTTGATTTTAACCCAAATTGGCATTATATCTCACGCAGACAAACAATAGTTAAAACCCAAGTTACAGAAAGTATTCCTCAGAATTTTAAAAAATATGTTGCGATTTATTGCACTTTGTAATAAATGCAGAATAAGACTATGTAAAGGTAAATTTAGCTGCAGAGGAGAGTGGACTCAATTTCTTGTGTCTGAATTCATGCCAACCCCGTATATCACTGTTAGAAAATTCTGCCTTAACTAAAGAACAAATTAGGATTTATGTGGCAGAATGTAGAACAGATGAACAATTTTTAAGGTCTATAGAGGGTCTGAAATTCAGTGTCTTGAATCACAAATACTCTTATTTTTAAAATGAGACAGAAAATTAATCTTTCACCTTGATAAAGCACTGATTTCAGACCAAATTCAGTCTCTTTCAGACAGATCATTTTAATGGCAAGCTTAATGGTGTGATTTCTGCCTTCTTACAATGCATGGCCTTCTTGCAGAGACCATGGCGATATCACATAACGAAGTTAACGCCTTAGATTTAAGAAAGTTAGGTAGAGACATCATATGTCAGGTAGCCATAAAGCTGATCAATCACTAACAAGATAACAAGCATGATCTTTTATAATCTAGCAGAAAATGGAAACTGATTCAGGAAAATAAAAACAATGGCCATATAATACAATTATGACAGACCAATTTTAGTATTCTGCCTGCTATGAATGAGGCTCTCAGCATGGTTAGTGACAAATCCACAAGAGGATTTAAGATTCCAGAAGAAAAATTGGGAAGTGCCGGTACTGAGAGTGATTAATTGCCATACTCAGTGTCCACAGATGTTCCTATCATCCTTTTGTAGTGCTTTTCAATGAGTGAAGTATTCTGTTAATATTTCCGTGGTGGGAACCACATGGATCTCTCACATCAGAAGCTCCTTGGACAGCAGCAGGAACCAGACCAATGTCTTTCACCTCCTGCCTCCCAAAACCAAGTTACTGCAAAAATCCAAGCAGTGGCAACATGTTTTTATTTCGTACCTATCATTTGAAAGAAAGGAAAGAGGCGGTACAGTCAAAGTGCTCAAGAAAAGGACGTGGACACCTACAAAAGAAGAGGAGTAGAGAATCACAATCAGAGAGAGGCTCTGCCTTGTAGTGAGTAGTGCAAACGCTGTACTGTGAAGCACATTTCATGGCAGTTGTGTGTTGTCAGCTGTTCTTACTAGCTGGATCAGATGTCTCAGTATGACAGCATTGGAATATCTCATTCTAAAGAGCCTTATTCTCTCTCCACAGTGTCCAAAAATCCCGAGTTTTTCTGAGCTGGATAGCTTTCCCAAAATTAGGCACTACAGCTGTCAAGGTTGTGATGTGGAAGCCCTTCTGCAGGCACAAATGTTCAGTAACTTGGAGTAGCAGTGCTTGAATTTCTCCTCATGCTTGAATGTTTTCTGCTGGTCTAATTTAGTGAATTGCCTGGTTGCATTTTTCCCAAGTGTGGCACTGGTTTTCCAAAGTTATTACTTCATTGTTAGTTGGGTTTTTTTTTTTTGTTAAGTCAAAGATAAAGGCAATAGCAGATATTAAGAAATGGTTTCAGAAGTGGACTTGTCAAACAGTTTGGAGAAAGGGGTAATAAGAGGAAACAATCAGCCAGTGAAAAATTAGACTACTATTCAGTAAATCAAGTAATAAAAGAATCTCTCAAGATGGCCACCAGCTCATTAGATGGATTGTTCACTAGACACTTCCTACATTATAAACACATTTTGTTAATTGAAAAACATATTTTAAATCTAATGAGGTACTCTTGAACTGTTTTCATACAAGTTCGTATTCACTCAGGCAAATCAGCATGCTTCTGAATTAATCTCTGAATTTCCATTAGTCTGTCACAAATCAGGAAAGTAAATGATCTGAAGAAGTTAAATGAAACATTCTTCATGAGTGCCAATATTAGGAGGTCACACAGCACTACTCTCTGGGACATTTAGTGTTTAAGTGAGACTTACGACTGAGTAATAAAAACATCTTGGCTATTTGACGTCATGTCAAGGTTCCACAAAACCTGAGCTGTTATTTTTAATGCCCTGCTGAGTTTGAAGCATTCTGCAGCTAGATAAAGTATGTTTCAGAAAACTCTCAGACTGAACAAACAACAGATGTTACAGCTTTCTCATTTTTATGTTGAAACATGTAGATGAAAAAGGCATATGAGGATTATCAAACATGCATTAAATAGTAACTAATAACAAGCATGAAACCCATTATATTTAAATTAATACTAATGAGAATCAATGCTTTGTAAACAAGCAAAGGTTACTGAACAGCCGAAGGAACAGGGAAGAGTATGTGTGTGAGTGTCTGTGTATTTCTGTGTAGGAGTGTAAATATATATGAAATGACATAGAGATAGACACAACAAAAAACCTCATTTTTCACTGAAGTCTCCATAGCTGAACTGAGGTAAAATAAATAACAGATACTGTGGTAGACTGACAAATTCAACAAAATTATTTTAATGCAGCCAAATATAAAGCAGCATCTTTGGAAATAAATTGTGTAGGTAATATACATACAATAAGAGAATCTTGAAAAGCTGTGACTCAGGAAGCAAACAAAAAAAAAAGATATAAAGGAATTATCACTGATAAGTTTCTCAACAGACCTTCATGTTAATGCTTTGGCAAGAGAAACTAATGTGTGCCCGTGAGATATAAAATGAGAATTAAAAAAGAAATAATTGATCTGGTGTCAATGTATGGAAGTGATAACACTATTACAAGTTCATCGTGTCTGCTTCTGAGGTTTGGAGACTGTGAATAAGCTTTAGTAATGCGAGGCTTAAAGCCATGAAGGTGCTTGATTTTGTGAGAAAATCTTGAGGATTGACATCTGATGTGGTTGAGCGTTTACATGTGGAAAAAATCCAAACCTATAGGTTTTGCAATTCTGCAGAAAAAGGTATAACAAGATACAATACCTGTGAGCTGTACTGGAGTTAAACAACCTTGACCATGAAATAAAATACAACTTGCAAGTAGCAAAAAAAAAACAATTAAAAATTGAAGGAGGTTACATGGGTGTGCAGTGAGGAAGAAAGAGAAGAAGGAAAGTTTTCTGCACAGGGCCCCGGCCCCCTGGGCATGCCTTGGCTCACAACTCTCACATACAATTTCCCTGAGTATCAGTAACAGCTACTGTGGTGCCAGCACCGTGCGAGAAGGAGCACAAATGCAAGAATTGACAGAAAGAACACCGAACTTGTGCTTCCTCCGTGTTCTCATCACTTCTCCTGCAGACTGGTAGCTAACAACTACCCAACGCCCTTCCCATCCTCTGCAGCCCGTGCTCCTGTTTGGCTTCCCGGCCCTGCTCAGCTGTGGGCAGTGAGGCGCGCCAGCTGGGCAGCCCCCTCTTGATCACCACTTGGCTGGCTCATTTTTCAACCACCAGCTTAGTGCAGGGTTTATAATGGTAGATCAGCAGTAAATTACGGGCAGTATGGGATGAGGCCTTGCCTGGTAGATCTGCTGATGTCTGCTCACATGTGTATTGCTGTAAGCCACCGAGATATTTTTTTGCATATTGCTATGGGTACCACAGTTAGAAAATATCTGAGTCTATTTTTCCTAACAATGTACCCCTTATTTCTTCAGTTATGAGTCTGAGCCCTGATGCGCAAGGTAGCACTTTCTTAGCTAACAGAAAAACAAATCTGTACACTACTTAGATCAATGGTATTTGACGAAGAATTTGCCTTCCAAGAGGATCACAGTTCCCATCAGAAATAATTAAATTTATGATAATGAGAAATAAACCCTTGGGAGAAATGCCCTTTGGTGGGAAGCAACATTTGTAGACCATTTTTGGCAGCAGAGTGGCAACATGTCCCTCCAAAAATAGCTCTAACCTTATTTTGATGCACTGCTGAATGCACTCAAAATACATATCTGTTACTGTAATAGAAGAATAATAAATGAAGTACCATTTTTTGTAGTGTGTAGTTTTGTAGCATTTAGATACCCAGCACTTCTTTCTAGTTTTCAGCATGTCATCAAGGATCAAAGAACTTCTCATCCAAAAGGTAAACACAGAAGATACGGGTGCCTTTCTCCAGTACAAGGTGCTAACATCATATGGTGGAGCTTGTATATAAACACTGAAGTCTCTAGAATGGAAAGCTGCTTCTGTAGAGTAAATTAAATGCACGTGAGACACTACAGCTTTCATCCATACCATCAGAAATCTCCCACTCAAATCAAGATGAGTGCAGCTAAACTGCCTGTAACAGCACCTGGCCCATGGTAATTCTTAAGCCATGCCTAGGAGCTGCTCAGCAGACCGTTGGCTGACCTGGGGCAAAATCACCTCAGAGACAATTTTTACAGTTTTACTTTAGAGAAAATCATAACTTAGATCCCGAACATTTATGGATGTAGTTTAATTTACCAGTATTGAAGTGATGAAAGAGTCTTCACTAGAGAAACAGCTTGGTTAAAAAAGGGTGCTCTCTAATAAATTTTTCAAGGTGATTGAATGTGGCCAGCATGGAAGACGGAATCATCTCAGACTCTTTACTCTGTAATGGAATAGACCCAATAACATGCCCAGGC
Organism: Tetrax tetrax; assembly: GCA_009806455.1. NCBI lineage: Eukaryota > Metazoa > Chordata > Aves > Otidiformes > Otididae > Tetrax > Tetrax tetrax. The sequence goes on from WHYT01017056.1 coordinate 642,382, forward strand.
TCTCCTGATGGCCACTCTGTAGGAAAAAATGAACTTCCCAGAGCTCTAACAGGAGAACATGATTAATCGATTTGGTGTGGGTACTCACCCATAAATAAGGACACACTATAACACAGGACCACTAGAAGCTTTGGGATGTGACAAACATAATGTAATACCTTTGAAGGACCATGAATAAGAAATTATGACTCTACCTGCACAAATTATTAAGCAGAGTCTGAAGTCCTGTATAACTCGTACAGATGTGTTTATAATCTTCATATATAATTTTAAAACAAATAATATCATGACACCAGGTAGCTTTTCTTAATATACATAAATCTATGATATCTATATTCTCTTCCTCCTGAAACATCGAGAAATTTAGATCCTCAACTTTTCAGTTGCTGCCTAGCTGTGATGGTACCTAAATACCTGAATTTGTGTGCCCATGCAACAGCACAACTGTTCAGCAGTGTTAACGCAGGGCCCAAATAGTTTGTGATTTGCGGGCAGCAATGCTCACTCTCACAGGTTATTTCTTCTCAAGTCTGCCTGTAACAGATGAACACAATGGACCACTGTCCCCTCTTGTCAACTATTTGGGCATGGGGAGAGCTATTCACACACAGGGAAAAGCAGTGGGGAGGAAAGGAAGATGCTGAGTGCAGATCTTGTATTTCTTAGAGATTTGGTCACCAGAAAAGAATGCTCCTGCTGCTCTGAATTAACTCACCTCTTGAAATCTCAGCTGAGACAAACAGCTTCATCTGGCAAGTGAATATATCTGCCTTATCAAAAAGGTGACTTTTATGCAAGGTTGCATAAAAGATGTTAAATATCCCACTGTCATATCAACAGTAGCTCAATGTGAGCAAAGATGGTAAATACTCCATTGCCATAACAACACTAGTTTAATACAAGTCAAGTTCTTGTGGCATAGGAAGCACAGCTTGGGTAATACGATGTACTTCTACTGTCAGAGAGAGAGACTAGCACGGGCTGGGACAGGCAGATGCAAAAAGGTCAGAACAAGATGGTGGCGGAAAGAGCAGGTGTATCCTTTAAAGAAGGAACATGTAAAAAGTGGCAACCATAATGGGCAGAAAAAGGCATAACTTTCCTGGAATCCTGCCTGTGCCAGTCGCAGTGATTACATGGCAGGACAAAGCTGCCAGCAGCAATGTTTGTTTTCTGTGCGACAGCCAGGCTGTGGTATACATAATTAGCAAGCAGATGGCTAGAGCCCCACGGGCACCATACTTTGTGCCGACTTCTGCACTCCACTGCTTGTGCCATAACATTCTTTTTAAAACAGTGCATGTGCCAGGTCTGGGTAATGGTTTAACAGATGTTTCATCTTGGTTTCAGGACAGCAGATGCAGGAAAGTTTCTCTGAGAGCCAGGAAGGAGATGTTTGTGAAGCTACGGATGTTCCAGTATGTACAACCTCATACGGGTGTACATATGCTCCTTTAGCCCTGAGAATGCCAGGGACATATAGATTAAATGTGGGAGTTTGAGGAGGATGTAGAAGACAGAGGGCTCATCTCTTCCCATAAGAGCCCTGTACCTTATGGCTCACCTTGTACAGTGAACTGACTGCTTTGCTCAATTTTTGGACTGCAGAATTTGCATCTGAGATACTGAGGACAGATCCTGTTTCAGAAGATGCTAGAAGGTTGAGCTTGCATGGGCACAATGTGCCTTAGTTACATGAGTCCTCTTATAGAGATATGAAAGGTCTCCCATGAAAAGTATTATTAGTAACATCCTATGTCTAATTGTATTTTTTCAGTGTTTCAGAGTATCTTGTATTGATCAACTACAACAGCTCTCAAGAATAAAAAGTTTGCTCAGAGAATTAAATAGGTGAGAATGAGTTAGCAAAGGACAGTTAGTAAAGAGGCTTTGCATATGCTTAGATACACTTGTGCAAAAATAAAATTGTGGCCTCTCATTTAAATCTCCTTCATGTGTCAGCATTAACCCAACGTGTGTGTGTAAGCCATTACATTCAGGCAGCTCAGCCATCTCTGCACCCCATACAGACTGCTCTGACTCTGCTTTTTCTCACTCATTTCTGTAAGAAAAGGAACCTCCAATTCCTTTCTCCTCTTTTCTTTCCAGCTGTATTTTACCTTGATCTCATTTATCTCCTGAAGTTTCACTTTTTCTCCATGTTCCTTATATTGACCAAAGCTTTCAAGTACAACTGTCTCACCCTTGCCCTAAGTGAGTACTCCTAATCTCTAATGTGAGTTGGATAAGAGCACAAATTACAACAAAAAAAAAGCTCTGAAGGTAGGTAAGATTTAAACTTTCTGGGCAAGATCGTCAAATACAAGGCCCTCCCATTTTGAGGTACTTCCTTCCAGCCTTGGTCTTTTTCTAGCAATTTTCAGAAATTTCATGGTTGTAACAAACCCTGTTAACTCATCTGCATCACCAGGAAATGTTTTATCTTACAACCCCACTTTGACCCAGTGTTTTTTCCATCCTGCTTCCTTCCCCCCAACCCCAGTACACACCTCAATATGCTCAGCATTAGTGTCTGAAAGGGGACACCACTCTGATTCTCAGTCAAAGGTACAGGCATTCGTCACTTTTCCAGGCCAAGACACACTCCCTCCATCCTCACTTACCTCCCCCTCTCCCATTGTCTTCATGCAGGCTCCTCTTTCTGATCCCACATTTCTATCTCTAGTTTTCCAGCCCTTTCTCATGGCCCCACCCTCCATTTGCTCCGCCTTTCTCCATGCCTCCCTCTCTATTTTGCCTCATTTTCTTTGTCCTTACCCTACTTCTTCCATACTGGGTCTCATTTAATTGTCACTTAACCATTCTTCCGATTTCCGTCAGAATGCTTTCCATCTTACACGCTTTAAAAACTATGAACAGGTAATCTAGTTCATGCTAGTTAGACAAATATCTTTTAAGTAAAATCCTCTGATTTTGTAGTTCTCTCTCTCTCTCTTTCCACTGGTGTAGGTCTGCAGAAAGGACCTGGGGCTGTTGCTGGGGTGGGAACTACCCACTCTGAGAGCACAAGAAGACTGTTTGGCAAATCTGAGCTTGTTGCAGCTTCTTAGGTAAGAAAGGGTGGGCTCTTAGCTACCTCTATGCTGGATAGGCAATAAGTATTTCATGCAATGGGAGTTTCACAGATGGCAGAGATACTGAACAAGTAGTCTTAAGTTCTTCTTGCTCTACTTTTGACGTTAAGTTCCCCCTTCAGATGCACAAAAGCTGCACCTGAATCATTGAACAAGGCTGTATATGAACAATGAAGTCCAGCTCTCAGAAGAAGGAAAAGGAAGACAACCTCTTCACTTTGAGTACTTAAAAATTAACCTACCCATTTCTCTGTCAGGTGCAACACTACCAGTCTGAATTCATGGCCTGCAGTGAAGACTGAATATGACCTAATTTAATAAAAGTGAACTGTGAAGAATAGCTCTCTTTCTGGGAAAAAGTCAGGAAGTTTACAACTAACAGCAGCCATCATTAAAAACAAAAGAAATGTTATTCCTTTAAAATGAGCCACTGTCTAAACATTATTTCTGCAGTTGAAAAAAAAACATTTTTTTTTCCCAATAAGCAGGAATTTTCTTCTCTTTTGAGCTACATACTGCAGAAAATAATTCAGCTCTCTCATTCCAGGCACGAAGTAGAACAAACCATCTGAAATAGTTAATATAATTTAGTGCAAAGCAATTACATCTATTGCCATGAGAAGCACAATTTACTACCAGAGGGAAGTGAAAAAGTCTAATATGTCATAATAAAGTGCTATTTAAGCTGCACATAAATGAGACCTTCCTCACATCTCTGCATTTTTCTCTTTGGAAAGGGGACCAGAGCTCTGGATTACACCGCCCCAGACGATTGCCCTGCCTGCCAGGTTACCAAAGCTAGCACTGTAAACTGTGTTTACTCTCCCTCCTCAGCAAATCTGCCTCCTCCCCTTGACCGTCCCATTCAGGGACTGCTGGTGTTAAAATGCCAGACTGCGACCTACTATGCAGGCACGTATTCTCCTCTGCTGCCTCTTCTCAGGGGGCAGCCTTAAGTAGAGGAGGTGGATAGGCAGGAATCGATACCATCTGAAAACCTAGCTGCTCCAGGAGCTCACTCATTAAAAAAACATTTCCCACTCTGGGTCTGGTGCTGTAACTGTAACCAACAAGCAGTTAAATAATGGGGTCACTCTGCCTCTCCTCACCTGGAAGTAAGCATTTTAGTGGAAATGGCAGCTGTCACTTCATTTTGTGAAGAGGCTGGTCTGACTGCACTCTGAAAATGCACTACAGCATCAAGCCTTTCCCTGGACCAAGCAGCCTTCCTCCCGGCTGTTTGCCCTGTATGGAGAGGACATCAGCATACATGGAAATTTGGGATATTAAGGACATTTAAAGATTTACAGTTGTCAGATTTGGTGACAGACAAAAGACTTTTTCTGTGGTTCCTGCGGACGTTTTGCTGTTCAGCACCATTCGGTCAGGATATCAGCACCAATCTCTCACCAAAACAAAAGTGTATTGCAGTCTTTACATCTCACAGTAAAGCTCAACAGGCTGCACTTAAACCATGGAAATAGGAATGCTTCTAATTCCTTGTTCCAGATTATAACAAAGGCCAGTCCCTGATACTGTCTCATCCTGTCTAAGAGTGAAAGCACTTGTCATGTATCCCTTTCTCCATACCTTGATTTCCATGGCCAGAACTGGTCTTCATGGCTGGAGGAAGCTGCTATGGCCAGGACCTCTCGCTGGTTCATCAGGAGAAGGACTGCAGGCTCCATCATGGATCACATCTAGGCCTCGTCATAGCAACTAGATCAAGCCAAAGATGATTTATTAAATGAAAGCTAAAATGTGATTAAGTTCTTTGCTGATCCAATTTCATTGATTTAATTTTAAAAAGCAAGAAACCCACCAAATCACTGAAAACAAAATATAAACCTCAAGTAGCTGCTAACAAAGCCCTTCTATTTCTTTCATAAATGAGAAAAAACCACCAATGAGCAATAAATCGTTTATTCAAAAACATCTATACAAAATAACACTCTTGGAGATAAACACTTGTACATTTTTAAAGTGCATCTCTTCATTGCTACAATATTTGATTTACTAATTTACACTGTACATTCATAATTTATAAAAAAAAATAATTGCTGAATATTTTTCCAGTTGGATGTTAATAACAGTGACAGGGAGCACATATTCCATTATAGAAATAACTTTTGAAGTGTGTACATATACAAACTATCCATATCCAGATGTAAAGACAACACTGTGACAATAGCAAGAGTATCACTAGAAAGTGGAATTACAGTATACTGTACGATAATCCTCTTGTTATAAAAGATTATTTAAAAGTGCAAAATATATACACTCTGCCTTTATACTACTTCCTAGTTTAATCTTTACTGCTGATTAAATCCATTTCTGACTTCCTGAACTGAACAGATAAAATTACAGTAATTTTACACTGTGTAGATCTACAATCATGCACATGTTGCAAGGCTGCATTTCCAGTTAAAAATAAAGAACAAAAGCAAAGCTACACACACAAAAAATACTGCATTTCAGATGCATTTTTTAATTTGCCAACTGAAATACATAAAATGCATGACAAAGTATAAAACGAATACCATTTAGATGTGAAACATTATGAGAATGAAAAATACTTATTTTATTATTTGTTTGTTATTTATTGGATTACCTGTAAGATGATCACATTTACTGCATTGTTTTGTTGCACAATACTTTGGCCCTCAACACAACTCAACTTCCACTAAAAGAAAGAAACCTGCAATATGCAAAACCTCAGAGAAAACCAATAAGCATTTAATTGCCACATGGCCAAGATGAACAACATTCAAACAGTCTCTATGTGTCAGTATAGAATTTTGATATCTATTTAGGTTTGCCTCTATAATAAACTGCTGAACTAATGCATTTTTAGGACAGAGCTAGTGGACTGTCAGGAAATATTTAATAAGATATAGTTATTGACTGCAATACAGTATACTAAATCAAATGTTTTTCTTCTTAAAAAAGAACTTCCGAGTTTCTCTTGTGTAAAGCTTTAAAACTAAAATTCTTATACTACTTATCTGGTATAGCTCACTTTGATTGTTTTTTTTTTACAGGGGAAAACCTGAGTGCCAATGTCACCATTGATTATTTAGTTCCAGAAGCGCAGAGTTCTTAAGGAATTCCACTGACGCCTACTGATTTTCAAAGGCATGTCTGGAAGGGGTTTAAAATATTTCCTACAAAGTGTCCACTGGATATTAACATATCTTTTTCTTCTTTGAGTTAGAAAAAAAAAAGACACTAAAAGAATATCTGAAGTATATGTTTTTCCTAGTGAACCGCAATGTGCTGCAATCGGCCTGATGCTGTATTGTGGGCTGCTGATCGGAATGTGAACCAACTTCAGACATCATTGTTGGTGACACTCACACACAGGAGAAAAGAGAAAAGCACTAATTTCATTAAACACCTCCACACTTCACTTCCATAATGTATTTTTGCAAGTTTTCACCAAGAAGTGGCAATTGTCTTTTACTTCACAAAGAAGATTGCAAGATGGAGGAGAGGAGAAGCAATGGCTGTATATTTCAAATTGGTCATTTTGGGATGGAAATTCCCACAGATGTAATGCATGGCTCTGTTACTAATGGCATTTGCCACCCACAGTGGACAAGTTTACTGTGATATTTGAGATAGAAATTCCTGGAGATGTTAATATAAAAGTACATATGGGAATGCTATTAATATAATTTTCAAGGACATATAACAACTACTTTTCTCAAATACAGAGAAGTCAGTTAGCTTTCCCTTGTTTTCACTAACCACTTTCACAAAGAATATGTCTTGTCTCCATTTTTTTTTTTACAGTTAAGAGAAACCTGAGCACATCCTGACAATTTTAAATCCCCTTAATTTGAAATCATAAGTGATTTATGGAATGTTATCTTTACCAACCTAAGCCATTAGTCATATTTCTGTTGAAATAGGACTGGTATATTAGTCTAATACTATGAAAGATGCCAAAACATTTGAATTAAAATTAAAAACTTCAATCTTATTGCATAACTTTTCATTATTTTTTTTTTAATTTATTTTCCAGTGGATATAATGGGAAATACAGATCTGAGCATCTAACATAATAAATTTTTATTAGTTTTTTTAAAATAATATAACAAATACTCATTTTTAATAAAATGGAATTAAAATAATGCAATAAGCATAAAAATTTAATAATTTGTGTACACCAGATGGTGTAATATCACAGTATATTTTTGAAATAACTGACATTTTCTATTGTCAATACAGTGAGCTATCAAAAAGTTCCAAAAGGGGCTAAATGCCTATCTCCTTCTGTCTTTGAGATTCTTAAGAACTCCAAAGTATGGGTTGGAAATAAGAAATTTTGAATAAATTGATTAACAGAACATAACATTTGGTTTCCAGGGGAAATGAATAGAGGCAGTAGGCCAGATGTGAAAAAAAACCTTTAAAACCCAAGGATGTTGATATAGGTGAAAAAATACAGTCAATGGTAGAAATACAAGTAGTGAACAGGGACCTGCCGCAGGATGAGTGAACACAAAGGAATGGGATGAGGAAGCTCTCAGTGACAAGCAGTGATCCGACTTCTTGGAGTACATAATTTAGTCCTCTGAGAGAACGTTAATAATGTCCCCCAAAAGGGAGGGATGACATTATAATCTGGGGAACAGGATAGTGAGACATACATTTCCATGCTTCAATAAGAGATACAGAAAGTACTCAAAATCACTCACTAGCACAAAAAAAACCCCCAAAAACCCAAACCAAAACACACAAGATAACTTTCTCTGGTAGGACCACTGTAACTTAATAATTGAGCAGTATCTCTGCTCATGCTATATAAGGCATTGTTACATAATTCTCTCTTCCTGCTCTTCACATACTTGTAATTGTGTACGCTGCCTAATCCAGTCTGCAGAACAGCTTCTCAGGACACACAGCTTCTCAGCGTATTCCTAAGCACCTGGCTGCCTGCTGTTCTGGTGGAGCTCATTACTTTGCTTTTTTTTTCCATTCACATCTCAAGGTTTTCATTTGAGAGAGTGCTTTCATACTTTAAATATAATTTTCTTTCCAACTATTGAATTCATATTTAAAATTGCTTCTAAGTATCAGTGGACTGTTTATGAAGTAGACTATGCAGTCCTGCTTTTTGTTACAAACATTGTACACAGCTATGGCATAAAGAAAAGTGATTCAACAGAAATAAGAGGAGGTTAGAAGTACTTATATAAGCTTTTGCAAAGCTTTGTGGTCTACAGTCAATAACCTTGTGAATGCAGTTTTCATTTACAAGATGGTTTTACTTAAGTTTTGTCTATCTGACTTTAATCACGTTATCACAAATACTGTTTTCTCACAAAAAAAAAAAGTAAACATTACATGTGTGAAACTAAATGGCAAGTCATTCCAGATGAAGTACACTTGTTTCTCATTATAAACTTCAAATTAGCCCATTTTTGCTTGTACACGGTGAACAAGAGACAACTGCATAAATTTTAGGCAGTGAATTAACCCAAGTTGTTTCACTCTGTAAGTCTTCTGCATTAGTAGGCACCATTTTCAAAGTGGAGAAAACAGTGGTGGGTGTTGTGACTGTCATGCTGATGAACAAGCTGAGGAAGCACTGCTAAAAACCATGGAATAATACGGAACCAAGACAACTAGGAAACACAAAGAGAAAGTGGAGAATCAGACACCTCTCATTTTCAGTAGTACCTGACAGCAAGTTAGTTTCTGCCCTGCTCTGCCTGGGAATTTTTAACAAGAAGAGGGTATTTCTCCATGCCTGGTTGGTCAGTCAGAAAGCTCTGATGTTATTAAAATGGAAGAACCTGGAAACATCTTTACAATCCAGGGTCTGTTTTCTGAAATGAAGCATGGTAGCTAGCAGGAAAACTGACAGGCTGAGAATTCCCAAGTGCTGGATCCCAGAGCCTCAACTCTCTGCTGTCTGGGCTTAGGCAGATCGATTGCTGGCCAGGAGGAATCACCTGATGCACAACAGTTGTGCTGGGATGCATGGAAATCTACTTTGTTAAATCATTCCAGTAAGAATACTTCCAAATCCAGCTTACAATTCATGTTAGGGTATCAGAAAAAGTTTTGTTTGTGGAAGCAGATCAGTTCAATCGGGAAAAAAAAAAAAAGCCAACAACAAAAGTTAATTATAGACAACTGAAAAACTTACAAGAAAAAAGAAATCTAATTAATATATGCTTCCCTATCAAGCTTCATCCTCCTTTTCCTTCTAACAATTGAGAATCATACCTTTGTTTCAGAGAATTAGAAACAATTCCTAGTCCCCCTTCCTTTCTCATCTCGCACTACCTCTCCAGCAATACTGTAATATGTTGCTGACTAATTCAAAGTTTTACTGAATACCTTCAGGAATTGGATGTTATAGAAAAACATATCTGAAAAAGGGGCTCTCCTACAGAAGGTCTGTGCTTTACTTTAATGCTTCTGTTGTCAACAGACAACAATATTTCTGCCCCTTGGCAATCTTGTTTATGCCACCAAAGCCACGGAACAAGTCAATGTGCATTTTCTACTTTAAATGATCTGTTAATCAAACCATTTTCTGCTCAGCTCAAGCTCTGCCTTCTACTACGTACATTTGTGCAGGGACAATTGCCTGTGCCCTTTAAAGCTATTACCGAGACATCAAGTTTCCTGTTCTTCACTGAATGTCACTAGAATGGTATTTATTGAAGTGATTCGTTTTATGACAGAGAATAAGGGACCCTGCAGTCTGCTGAATGCGTTTCATTGCTGGGTGGCAAAACCATGCTTGCTTGCTAGCAGCTCGCTGATGTAAACTGCTTCTTCTAATCCTTTTTGACTAATGGAGCATAGAAAAGACTTAGGAATGCTGTGCTAAAAGAAAGGGTTTCTCCACCCCCCAGCCCTTAAAGACAATTTTTCAGAACATTTGCCCCATTTCGTTTCATTTTTAACTCAAGGAAGGAAAGCATTTTTCTTCCGGGTCTAAACAACCTGTTTTGCACTCTCAAACAAAAACCTGAGACAAAATGCACATAAGAAATGGTGAATTTTTGCTTTCTGACCCAGCATAGGGAACGGACATTTAGGATGCAGGGCCTCCATGAGTAGGAGTGGTGATGGCTCTAGGTAAGGCCACAAAGGAGTCCAGTATGCATTTCAAGAGCGAAACATTAAGCAATGATGCAACGAACAGGCAGACGCTCTGAATGACCTCTCACATTTGAAAAATGCTACACTATTACAATTTAAAATCTGACTTTCCTACTCTGTATAAGTATGTTGCCACGAGTACAAAATAAATGCTTAGATATTATTAGAAATTATTAGAATCTACAAAATAAAAAGATAGCTTTTAATAGACTTTTCAAGTGCATCAACTGTGCTTAGGTTTTTCTACTTGCAATGTAACTACTACTTGCTCTTGCCACCCTAAGAATATTTTGCAGAAATATTTCTATATCTTAATTTCATTTCAAACCCACCACAGAAGCACACTTCTTGTGGGGCTAATCTATTTGACCTGAAAAGTCAAAGAACAGATTCACAGATAAGCAACCACAGGAAACCAAGCTATTACAGCTATATGGCTTCCACTCATCAGCTGGGGCACAGCAATCACCTGCATGCGTATTCCCAGCCTCTTGCAGATATCAAACAAAACATGCTCAGTAAAAACTGTGAAAGTCTAGGAATTCAAAGTGAGCGCCAGTAGTGAATAGACTGTTGCAAATTTAGTAATTTTAATTATTAGATCCATTTGGTGGAATCTAAATAATCACTTATGTGTAATACTGGCACAGGTAGATCTTTTTCCCCACTGCAAGAGCTGTTCATAGCAAGAAGGGAGCTGGTTATAGACCTCTGTCTCCCAAATTGCCTCTGAACAAACCCCTAAGGATATTTAACAGCCTGAAGACTGGTGTCTGATGTTGTCACTAACTATATCACAGAGGAACTACAGTTTTACTCGTACCTTACCCTGGTTTCTAGCTATGTATCCTTTTTGTAGGTGTTTTAAATACACCATCTTCTTGGTTTTTGTTAGCTGGAGGTTGCTCCCTGTTAGTAAGTCCTACAGGCAGTCTGCAAACAGCACAAAGTAATTTGAGCTGGGTTACACTGTTAGGTACAGAGTTTGGCTTTTAGAAATCTTATATATGGTGCTTTAAAATGATGGGGACAAAAGGTCTGTCTACACAAGAGATTTTTCTAAGAGTTGAAGCAGTCTGGGAAACTCCTTCCTAAGTATTCAATACTGGTCCCTGGCTTTTCTAGGTCATGCAAATTCTAGTCAGACACAAAATAGCAGTTCTTATGTCCATATGGTTGGGATAACATCTTATCAAAACCACATACTGAGATATTCTCTCTTCCTTGTGCTATAAAAATATCAGTTTTTGAAATACTTAATGAAACACCCATTCCCTCGGTTTCAATTTTATTTTGGAGTTCAAACTAATTAAAAATACATCTGCACACAGTTCTAGCAATTTCCAAACTCTGTGGTGTCAAAGAATTGTGAACACTTACCTCTCCGATGTAAATACTTGTGGGGCTTTTTCATACAGTTTGAACTCTTAATGTTCAATTTTGGAAGGGTGTTTTCATGGCACAGAGGCATAATTTGTCAAATCTGTCTTCTAGAAAATGCTGGGTGCACTTTGGATGTCAAATTTAAAAAGGAATGTGGGAAAAAGAAGACTAGGGTGGAACATACCACTAAAAAATCAAAATCTTAAATTTCTTCTTTTTTTTAAAAAAAAAAATAAAAAAAAAGAAATAAAAATAACATCAATTAAGTAAATTGTTGGAGAACAACTACAGAGATTTTTTTTTCAGGAAGTTGAATTTTTTTCAGACTAAGAGATGAGAATGTAACTATAAAAGAACAAAGGTTCCTTGATTTTTTTTGAAAGAGCTATGACAAATGAACATAATATATAATATTTCAGAAATATGACCTTGAAAAAATGTGAAGTGGCATGATAAATCAAAGGGTAGTGTATATAGCAGATAAAGACTCACTAACAAAATTTAGGCAATTGATTAGCAAGGAAAAATGGGACCCACTATTATAGTTTAACACACAGGCACTTTCAGCCAAAATACTTTTGCAAGTACTGTTGGAAAAGTTATGCAGCTGTGGATGGTAGAGAAAAGACTATGCTTATTAAAAAGAATATTGAAAATAATTTAAAAAAAATAACTCCTATACCTTGCCTATTTGCCTGTATTGTTCTGAAACAAAATTTCAGCCAAATATATGTCAAACCAGGAGAATATTTCCTTTGAAGGCAAGGAAGCCAAGAAATTCTGGGTGGAAAGAACCACTTGATTTTGATTGGCAAGGCTATTTAGATAGAGAAAGGGGAAAAAAAAAAAACCAAACAGGAAACCTACATGCCTTATAGCTAGATTAAGTAAAATCATAAGTTAATATGTCATGTAAATGGATTTACTACTGATGAAAAGGCATCTGTTTTTCAGGAATGTATACTAATTAGCAAGGGAAAATACGTACCGCACCGCTGAGCCTACTAGAACATACCAGAAAAGAATGAAGCATCGTGGAAGTTTTTCCAAGAGTAAAATCAGTAAAATATCTTAATGATTAAAGCAGACAAACCTTGTTTACATCCTTTTCATATGAGTATTGAAGAACTACGGTTTGTGGCATAATTTCCTGATTGCAATTGCAGATCTTTCTCCACAGGATATAAAACCAGTGCGTGAGAAACTTATTAAGAGATTAAAAGGAAATGGAAAAATCTCGAGAAAATATAAATGGTTAATGTGTCAACAAAATGCATTGGAAGTATTTGGATTTACAGAATCAGGGTGAAAAAGATTGTAACAAAAGAAAACACTTAAGAGTATTTTGAGATAGCAGACTGAGAAGTTAACCTTGTATGAGTTAAAACGACCGTGAACTCAGAATTTGGTGCTGTCACAACAGCATTCTCACGTACTGTATGGAGGGAGTTAACTGAAACTCCCTAGTGCCTTGATCCAAAGGAAGGTGAAGGGCAACTTAAATGCAAGTTTGGTTATGAACCTATCTTTTATTCCGTTCATCCTGCTGTGAGTATCACAGTGATGGGGAGAAAGGAACCTGTAATAACGCTAAAAACGCTGATAAAAACATCATTGACTGCCACAAAGAACTGAAGCCCAGAAATGTCTTTGACTTTCAACCCTGCAGCTGTTTTGATGTTACTAAGTTTCCTACTTCTCTCTGGCCACATACATTCCCCATTTGAGTTCTATGAAAGCACTAGCGTATCTTGAACACCAAGATGCAATATGTACTAGCAAGTGCTGGGGCTTTGGTGAAAGGCACTGTGCTTTTACGAGCAAGCAGATAGGGAAAACTGCTACCTTTACTCCAAAATTCTTCATAGTATTGAATACAGGTACAGTACAAGACAAACACAAATCATAGCACTTCCTCAAGTCTTGGTGACATTTAACAAAAAGTTTTTTCCCAGTTTTATCCACCAATAAAATAATCTGACTAAACACATTGGTTCAGTAAAACACAGGGAGAGTTTTAGCCCTGAACTCAACCAAATATTTATGTTAACTCAGCTGGGGAATATTTGTCTAGCTTCTGTGTGAAAAGAAAACAGTGAGCTGATTATGTACTCTGTTTATGGATGTTGTAAGGCAGTAATATAGCTCAGTTCTGAATGTTAATTGAACAAAGTGCTTAAAGACACAGGAGAATGTCTTAACTTTTTTTTTTAATTTTTTTTTTTAATGAGTAGCTTGATGTTCCAAGAGCCAGTGTATCCCCTGGGATATGGAATCCACCTACAAATTAATAAAATTTCTACTACCTCATTTTAAAAATATTTTCTACTAAGCACTAGGTAATAACTGCTAGCTGGAAAAACAGGCTAAGGCTTTTTCTCCCCCCCCCAGCTTTTTAAAGGGGATGGCAAACTTCTGATTTACACTCCATTCACTTCGGGATTGTCTTATTTTATTCTCATAATCCTCTAACATTGTTCATGATTGCTACTCTTTATTGTGTTAGTATAGAAATCTGACACTAATGCTATCTATAGGAAATTGAGCTGTCAAAAAACTACACCATAGCGTAGGCTAGTCGATGGAGAAATACTACTGCCTTTTCAGAATATGATTCAATCCACTGGTTTTAGGCATCTATTGCAGGAGGGAGTAAAGATCTCCCTGGAATAGTCAGTCTCTTTCCACCAATTACAGAGTTGAGACCAGCTGATTAACACAGACTGTACACCTAATTTATTTATTAATAAGCATTGAGTATGATGTTTCCCTAATTTATTTATTAATAAGCATTGAGTATGATGTTTCCATCATAGTTGACAATTTAGGAACATGTAAAAACCTGGCAGTTACATAGCCTAGAAATATAACAGGAATAGTATTTCAAGAATAATTGGCAATCAGGAAAGAAAAATAAAGTTCCTTTTACATTTAACTTCCTTTCCCTGCTTGGTTGTCTGGCAGTCCTACAGATCTATGCAGCTGAGACCCTTCTGCCACTCAGAGCTCCTGATGCAGTGTAGACTTGCATAATAGATCATGTTTTTGCACTGAAAAAAGTCTGCTGTACATCTAGACTAGAGGTCTGAATTCCTGCCTAACTGCAACTCTTACAGGGAGCAGCTTTTCCACATAAAATATTACAGCTTTCAGTCCAAATAGTTTGAGTTTGATTCCTTACTGAAAAGTCAGCAGCTTTTTCTGTAGGGATGAATCCTTTTACTGAAGTGTAGACAGCTGTGTACCAAGGGAATATTAGAAAAGAGTTTTTCTTCCTCTGTGAATTATTTAAAATTGTATATATTTTTGTCATTTCTCAGGTTAAGCCCTGTTTTAAGCGTTAAGTCACCAGTACTTAAAACAGCAGTGGATTTTGGCTCAAGTTCATGGAATTTAATAACTTCAAATTTAATGAAAAGATTTTACTTGTAGAGTTTTTTTTTCTGGTTGAACCAGATTAAAATAAATCTTCAATTTCATCTTGCGTGCTACACAAATCCCTTTTGTACTTCCCAATAAATTTACTACAAGATCTTTTTCTTTACATAATATAATCTCTTATCTACATGCTTCAACATGAAAATTGATAAATATTTTTGAAGCATAGGTTAAGAAACAAAATACATGGCTACATTATTTTCTTTGAAATATTTTCCTATTCAGCAGCCATAACTCAATGAATAGCAACTTAAAGTAAGAGAACTACATTGAAAGAAGAGTTTCTCAATGAAATTCCAAGAGTGATAGGTAATTTAGCTTGCATGCCTCAGTAAAGGAGGTTTTTAAGACTGCACAGTCTGTCCATCTCTCCCCTGCTTACATTTTTGCAGTGTTTTGGTCCATTTTCCATGTATTGGAAAGAAGAACAGAAGTCATCACTGACTTCTCTTTGCTTCTCATGAGAGTATGGAGGAAAGGGTTCACCCTCTCTGCCCTCAGAAGCTTACTGGAGCACATGGGCAAACTAAATCAAATGAAAAAATCAACCACAGCAGTCAACAAAAAAAGCAGAAAAATTGCATTGCTATTACACACCTCCCACACTGATAAAGGAGATATTCAGGTGGGTGGGAAGGCATTATAAAATACTGACAATACTTTAGAAGTATTTATGGAAATGTACTTAAAAAGAAATTCACGCATTTTTAAATACCGCTTATGCCACTATAAGGATCAGACTACACATTAAAGGTTTTGTGGAAAAGGCATGCCTTGTCTGAAGTTACTTATGAGTTAATGTAGTTCAGATATAAGACAGGATTTTAGATTTATGGTTGCAAAGTTTGTCAGAGCTTAGCCCTCTGCCTCCCAAAAAATCTTGTTTAAGCTTCAGGGCTACTGGCACATGGGTGGAAATCACTTTGAAATACTTTTTTTTAAGACTCTAGTGTGAAAAGAATTAAGTCAGACTCCAGTGCTTGAGCTTTGGATCAGTACAGCCTCAATATTATAATTCTATGCTTTACAACTATAAGGAAAAATAAAATTAAATACTAGAAGTTAGATACAGTAGATGAGGTCCTACCCCAGCTCAGGTCAGCGAGACTCTCTGGCAACATCTAAATTAATAACTAAAATTGTCAAGGCCTGTTTTCTATTCCTGAGGCCATCTGTCAGGGTCTGGCCACAATCCCATCTATTAAACTCTCTGGTGTTTGAAATAGGGTAGCACAACCAAGGCTCTTATTGAGAACAGACCTGAGCTAGCTTATGACTGTGCACAGAATTTTTTCTGCAGATTTTAATCACTGCAGAGCAAAGAATGCCAGAAATTATTTTAATAAATCAACAATATGATTCAATTCTAGTGCCCAAGCCCATGTCGTATCACTCCTTAATTTATATGTCACTGATGACTCTTACTCTGATTTAAATCATTGGTAGTACCCATTTACTTCAAATCACATTTGCAAATTGGATTATTTTTAGTCTTTTAACCAAGTTTAATTTAAAGACATGAAGATAATCTGAGCCTATAGAAATTATCCTGTTTTTTCTGTGTTTCTAGTTATGAGTGGCTATCTCGATTTTGTGATGGTGCAGAGTTTTGTAACTCTGTTTGTATGCTTCTTTCCTCAGCCTGCTGTTTATGTCTCTGCTGTAGCAAATGCCTCTCTCAATGCCTCTCCCTTTATTCAATTCTGGTACCACTTTGTCACCCTAAAAAGAATAAAGGAAAATTACACACAAATGAATAATGAGGTACTAAGATGAAAGCTAAATATAAGACAAGTATGTAACAAAGCATATTAAATTTTGTTTTCTGTTTTGATTAGCAATTAAATATTTGACATTCCAGCTGTTCAATCACAATAAAGCATCTGTCCTCTCCCTCCATGTGCCACTCCTGAGGGCTGACTGCAGAAGGTACCTACCCACCAGCAGATCTAGTTACCATTTGCAAATCCTGCTATTTTTAAGTCTTTAGTAAGCTGAAGAGTGGGCCAAATCCTGAAGACCTTTAGGAAAAATATATGCTTGTTACATGACACACACTCTGAAGGCAAGGATAAAATAATATGCTTTACTAACAATAAAAAAAAAAATCCAACAAATGAACATAATCAACCACACAAATTGGAAACGCAACATTTTAACATATGAGGTATATGTTGCCCTCTTAAGAGAATCACAAAGAAATGCAAGGTGCTATGAAAGTCCTACAAAACCTATATAACAGGTAAGTAACTATTATTCCATTAGCTTTTCTGGGCTCTGGCAACTTCCTCAGAAGAGTGGCCGTCAGTCCCTGCCTTGAGATTATTGCAGGATGTGAAAGGAAGAAAAAAAGCAAGTGAGCTAACGAGGATCTGCAAGTTCCTCATTAAATATATGTTTGGAGAATTATTTTTAAAAAACAATCTTAAAATCCACAGGGTGAATTTATAAGACATTTTTCTCTAATATTCCTTAAGATTGATTCAGACGTATCAGAAGAAAACTACTGTCTTGCAAAATGGTAGAGAACATAGCTCACCAAAATAATTTAGAAATTCCATGAAACAAATAACAAAATTACTTCAAATCAGTATAAGTAACTTCATATAAAATTTCTGATGGTGGCTAATGAAAAAAAAAAAAAAACCAAAAAAACCCAAACAAAACTCTTCTCATTTTGAATTGCAGAACTTTTTGGTAGATATGAAAGATTACTTAATAAACTAAGCTTAATTTCTTTTAAGTTTTTGTTTACAGTATTTGAGGAGATACTCTATGGTTTTAATCACATAATACTTAAAATATTGAGTCTAGAGGCCTGACTCTAGTATCAGTTCAGTACTAGCCGGTATAGATTTCCACTGGCCCAAAGTTGAAGGAATTCTATCATTATTCATCCAACAGATGCTCTGTCATTTATAATTGTAAATGCTAATAACTGAGAAGTGATTTTGAGAAAGCTCTTCTAATTTTAATACTATAATTTGTGAATATTAAAATCTCAGTGAACACAAAGAGCTGAAAATAAAATGGACAACCGAAAATTAAATGAAACATTTTGAATAAAAGCACTTTTGAGGAAGACAATTTTTTTACTATTTTTGAAAAAAGAAGAAAAAATTAATATAAAACTGGGATGACATTCATTTAAAAATACCGTAATGGCTACAAATATTTATTTACAATTAATAAAAGCACTTCTCACCTTTGCTAAATAGTGTTTTAACTATGCCTGCTTGCAAAGAATATTAGAACCACAAAAGACACAAAAATTGCAAACATAATCCCTACTGCTCAAATTATTTTCTCTATGAGTAACAACTGGCTATCCTTATGGTAGGATCAAATAACTTACTTTAGGCACTTTATTTGTGCCTAAAGGTTAGGTGGACAGATGAATATCCATTCAAAGCAAGTGCCTGAGGCCCCACTGCAGTCTGCCAAGACAGCCACCTACCTTAAGACCTGAGAGGGGGAAGTTCCCTGACTAAATTTAAGCACTGAAGTTATGTAAAAACACTCCTCACCTGAGAGCTTTTAAAGGCACCTACCTCTTTTCCTTAGGATACAGTAACTTTAGGCTTTTATTTTAGCAGGACACTCCACTAGATTCTTAAAATTTAGGGAAGATGTTGACTCAATGACCCTAAAGGTTTTTTCCAACCTAAATGATTCTATGCTTTTATGAATTCACTCCATGTTCATTGCATCTATCTAGGATATTTTTCTTGCTTGATTTTTTTTGCTTGTTTTATTTTCTTGGAAAAAAAAAAATGCCTGATGCTGCCTCAAAACTGCACTTGAGAACAACTGAGACTTCTATCACAGAAACTTGCAATATTCAGTACTACTTACAGGGAATATCCCCTAAGATTAAAATGTCTTCCTTTTATATAATTTTTCAATAGCAAGAAGTATTATCTGTGTATATAAGAAGATCATTTCAGAAGGAAGGTTAGGAGTATGTCAAAACCAGAATCATATTATTTCCTTAGAAGAACAAAACTCACTTCGTTTCTGTATAAGTCAGGGTTAGAGCTGTAGGGAAAAAAAAAGCTAGATGGCTCAGAAAAATCTTCATGTCTTGTTATGTTCACCCTATACTGGAAGCATCCTCCTCCAAACAAAACAGTTATTAAAGAAGCTGTTCTCAACTGTACAGAGCATCACATCAAAGGGCAGCATCAAGGCAGTCTAAGAATGAATAAAGGAATGATTCATGGAAGCTTTATTAATAGATAAGAAAATCCTATGGCAAGTTTTCTAAAACTGAGTGCCTATAGTTAGGCTTCTTAGCAGAGTCTAAAGCTCTTCAGTTGATCTACCATGATATTTAAATACATACTTAACATTAGATTGTGCATACACTGGGACTACTTAATATGCTTAGAGTTAAGTGTGTGCTTAAGTCTTTTCCATAATCTGAAATAGAGTACTCAATGTTTTGTCAGAGCTAAACTCTCAGGCCTCAAAAGAACTGGACCATGGAAATATAATTTTTCAAACATAGAAGCAAGATAAAAGTTCAATTCCTAAGGCAGTTGTCTTCAATAATTAGTTCTTTTCGAGAGCAAAGGCTGTAGAAATTGTCTGTGCCCAGCACTTTTCAAAACAGACTGGAGGCCAAATTTTGGACACACACTTTCCAAATGTTATTCCACATTTCTGTCTAATAAGGGGGAGCATGCATGACAATGAGAGCAGAAATTAAAATGACACCACAAATATTATTGAATGAATATTCACTTAGAATTTTAGATTAATGCTGAAGATGACAAACTGATTCAGTTTGACTTAATATTTGACTCGTAGATGCAAAATGTTTAACGGATTGTCAAAACTCTTAACATTACAGATAACACAACTATAGACTTCTTATAAAATCACCAAGTTGAAATATTGTGCATGAAATAACTACTTTCTTTAAGAAAATAATTTATTTTCCATAGTCACAACATATAATCTGATATCAGTTATTGTACACATATTTTCTTGCAATACTCTGACTGTCTATGAATACTGGATCCACAGATGCCACTTTTGCTGCTATAAAGGAGTGAATACAGTGTAAAACTGCTGTCAGATCCTGAAATTCAAGTTCCTGAAAGAGGAAGTAAGAGAAAAAAAAAGAAGAGAAAATGTGAGTTCATATTCAGGTTTATAAACATTTTACACAAATACAGAACAGACTAGTCAGCAAACAAGAATGGACTTCAAATGAAAATTTTAATCTTCATAGGGAACTGTAAATTTAGAAGTGTTAAGAATAAAAGATGTATATCCATACTTTGTTCTCTGTAAGTCCTGCATGTCAATTTAGTTTTCAGTCGTTATTGTTTACGTTTTACCCAGCTTGGACAATGAAAGTGTTCAACATTCAAATATTGCAACATATTTTAAAATATTTGATAAGTTAAGGATGTTTGGGGATGACGCAGTGTCAAGTCACAGCCAAGGAGGGTGTGGAGGACACATATTTTGGCAGCCTCTGAAGGAGAGTGAGATAACCAAGCTGTGAGGCCAGAGGCAAGTAAAGTCACACCAGAGCCTGCATATAAAAATACAACTGGGTATGAAATTCATATGCCCCAATTCACAAACAAAAGCAGAGTTACTCCTAACTAGTTCTCAAATTCCCTTGACTTTTTATAACATATTTCATCTTCTGTGCACAAGTTAAATTTATTTTTCCCAGTCTCCCCAGACAGAAATGGAGTGATATTCTGACACAATGACAACAAATATAATACAAGAAACATATTCACTTTACACGATACTACTATTTGTAAAGTCTGTAGGTGTTAAATATATTGTGGGGACATTTGGGACACTTTTCAGCTTGGGGAGAAGACATGCATTTTCAGCAACATGTTGGCTACATAGTAGTTTCTCGAGGCACACTCCCTTTGACTTTAAACAAAAAGCAAAGTACTGGACTTCTGCTTTTCCTCTCACAGTATTTTATGGTATCTTCTCAACAAAACTGCCTCAAATGGAATAATTGTAATTGAAGGTAACTTGTTCAGGAAAAGCTCACCATCACAGCCTTTTGCTATCAAAGGCCATGTATTTACTAGGCAGGAGTGGTCTTGCTACTAATGAAACTCTTCAATTGTTTGCTAGTATTTGTGGGGCATGATTTTGTGACTCTATGTTGGACACATATTGGGAATTTTTTGGTAGCAGGGAAAGCTGCAGGGTGGCCTCTGTGAGGAGAGGCCGGGGCTGCCCCGTGCCAGACACAGCTGGTTCCAGCCGGCTCCAACCGAATCAGCACAGGGCACGGCTGAGCCCCACAGCCAAGACAGGGGCACCTCAGAAAAAAACACCTTTAAGAAAGGGCAGTAAATGCCCCAAAAAGGCAACAAGGCCAGTGCAGTGGGAGGTGCTCCAAGGCAGAGCAGGTAACATGCCTGAAGGGAACACAACCTGTGAAGGAACCACGCTGGAGCAGAGAAAACAAGTAAGAAGCAAGGAGCAGCAAAGGAAGAGAAACAAGGAGTGGCAGAAATAAATCATTACACCCTAACAATATCTGAGGGCTCTGCTTCATAATGATGAATTTCTACTGGTGTTTTTTTTTGTTGTTTTTTTTTTCAATTGTGGACAGTTTCTTTACATCCTCAAGCATATACAGTTTATTGTCTCAGGGATTTTATTTCCCACTAAGTACATTTATTTTTCCCAGACAAATGTAATTTTCTGCTACTGTCTACTCTCTCCAGCACAGGGTGACAATAAACAGTATTACTGTACAATGAGAGTAATAAAATGATATTCAACAAGCTCCCAAGATATGCTCTTCCTGTGGTGTAACAGGCCTTACAAATGCCTTCATCCTCTATGAAATGTCCAGAAAAACTACAGGGAAAGACCTTCTCAGACACGGTAGGCTTGGAACAGAGAAAGTTTTGGCAGCAAGCTCTCCTCCTTATAGTGCTTGCTCAATGCCCATCGAAGCCTAAGAGAACAATGCTTTCAGGCCCTACGTTCTGCAAAGACTACGTAAGCAGAGATTTTTAGATGCAATCACCCAACCTGTCTTGGGTGGGTCATCATCAGAAAACCAAATGTCAACTCCTTCTAGAACGCAGAAACACAGGAATTTCTGAATTCAACAGCTTCAAAAATACAATGAAATTCAATGACGAATTAAATTAAATTACTTTCCCCTCCTTCAAAATTTTTGTCTGAAATTACTCACTGGTTTTCCTACAAAGCTGAAGTAATAAGTTATTCAAAACAAATCATTATAATTTGATATCTAATAGAAATTACAAACTAACACTTTCATGATTATAAAAGAACAGGAAATACAAACCACTCCTAATTAAAAATATAAGGGCATAAACCAATATAATCAATAAGTACAATGTGCTATTTCTTATCATTCATATCTAGGTAAATAAGGAGAAAATAAGGTTACATTGAGGGAAGAGGCAAAATGCTCTCAAACTTCTGCTTTTGCATACTTGCTGATCAACAAACTAAGAAATAATTATCCTGAAAGAAGAAAAATCTCTTGAGAACTTTTACCAAACTAAGCACTTAGGTAACTTGCAATAATTGGCATTTAGATGCTGAAATAATCATTTGGGCCTCATACTCAAAATTAGGCCTTGTTGTGAAAGAAAAATAAAGCACGAATGTTGGTTAAAATCCTTTGAGTATTTTAAGCCCATATAATTTTTATTCTGACTTTTGGGGGCATAAAAACCCTGCTTGTTCTATTTTGATTTATGGTTATGAAGCAAATATGGAAATAAGTTTCTTAAAATATATTTTACTGACAGTAGATATCTACTGTAAAATTAATATAAAATTAATATAAACACTTTCAGAAAAAATAATGCCATTATTTAACTCTAATTGTCTAAGTTTTATAAAACTAAAATGAAGTAAACACTCATGACTATTAATGAAATACAATGCAATATTAAATAATACAGGCCTCAGTATATCAGTTCTTGTCTCAAGTCAAAGGTTTGCATCTCCTGAATTACTGTCTTTAAAACCAATAAATTCTAAAATACAAACCCACTCACATTAGTCTTAGATTTGCTCCAAAATCAACTGAAATCATCCAACAATTTCACCTCAGGTTCTGGCTGTTCATTCTGACACTGAACACACTGACCAAATGCAGTCAAACCAATTGAGAGAGGAGAGCCCTTCACAAAGACTTTCGTTTCTATACTCTGGCTTTACATACTTCCGATGTATAAATGTTTATCAAGATAAGCAATCAGGGGGATTTCAGACTGCTCTAATAGCTTTATGTAAAGAGTTTTGGAATAAGAAAAGAGCAAAGACAGGAATGTCTCATCACTGGGAGTCAGTCCTTCCCAATGCCCCTACTGTAGAGTCTTCTTTGTTTCTATCAGAGTTCAGAGTATGGATCAAACTGCAGTATCTGAGAGAAATTGCCTAATCTATTGCGAATAATCTGTTGAATACTAAAAATATGCTCTTATTTCTATAAAATATAATCTACATTCAGTTGACAGAGGAGCAGTATTGCTAGAGCTATGTTTTATGTGAAGACAACACTGTATTTTCTCCAGTTAATACTGCAGATCCCTCAGTCAGAGGGATTATTTTCAAGAGTGGTGCTAGTTTTGAAAGTTGTTCCAGAGCTGGGTAGCCAAATAGGTGGCATGTAAACATTCCTCATGCAGTTTACCAGCTGGTTCACTTCTCTTGTGTTCTCCCATATCTTTGCTACTTTATGTCAGGTTATCCATGGGGGTGAGTGGTCATCAGGGTTCATAAAAGAGGAGCAGAGCTCTGGAGATGTCCTCTTGCAAGGCTTGGTTAGATGTGGT
Source organism: Tetrax tetrax (assembly GCA_009806455.1). Lineage (NCBI taxonomy): Eukaryota > Metazoa > Chordata > Aves > Otidiformes > Otididae > Tetrax > Tetrax tetrax. Next base: position 666,251 of record WHYT01017056.1, read on the forward strand.
CAGCTATGCTGGTATCAGAGAGGTGGCGTTCAGAAATGCAGTTTATCACAGTAGTATTTGATGCAGGAGACTACAAATTAGGTAAGGCTGTGGTGTTTTATGTCTGAGGGATGTCTGATACCTGTGTTGGCTGCCTTCACAATCCTGAAGCTGGCACAGTTGCTGAGGAATAATTATGCATATCCAAAGCAGAAGTTGAGGTTCAAATTTGTGCATGCTCAGGACAGAGTTTGCTCAGAGAACTCGTGTTCTGGTGGTGGATATAGCTTGCATGCAGATTACAACAGGGAAAGAGGAAGACAACTAGGGGTTAGTTGGGAAATATGGCCCTGGTAAAAGACAGGGATGGCCTTCTGGCTTGGGGAAATGTAGATGTTGCATAATCAGAGGACATGGACACAATATGTCTCTTAGCAAGAGACTATCTTGAATATGATTTTAAGGGTAGAAATTTGGCCTCTTCAGGTTTAGAAGGTAATGTGAATTTTTCATAGAAAACAAAACCAATGACACCTCTTTCAAAGAAATGCATTGCTCTGACAATTTATTTTCCTTTCCCTTTCCTTTCACTTCCCATTTATCTCCATACCCAGCCAGGCAGATGACTGAATAATTGGTCATTTTATTTGCTCTGTATCATCTAACACCATCCTTATGCTTGCTTGCCTTATCTGTGATTGCTTCTTTTTTTCTCTAATTACGACTGTCAGGAGTTTTTTTGTGTAGTTAGAAGAATCTGTGCATGTCTAATATTTCAATAACCAAAGCTATTTCAGTTTCCTATATGTATCCTAATAAGTGGATTAAGTATAACCAAAGTACTACAAGAAAGACAGCAAGAGAAGAACATAAAAGACTGGATTAAAGCAGTGGGAGGACAAGATTGCAAAACTGCTTGCTGGTACTAAGAATATAAAAAAGTGTGCACACTGCACTGACCTCGATCATTATATGTGAACAGCCAAGTAAGAAAAATATATGCTCTTGTTTTGACCAGCCACCTATGAGAGTTGGATTTATTACATAGCATAAAGAGCTTGGCAGGCCTGTTGCATCATTACCACGTGCACACTTAATTTTATTGATTCTTTCTGAGAGCTGTTCAATCGTATTCAATCAAGCTGTATTTGAACAAGACATGAGCCCGTACCACGTAAAGGGCAGATAATGGAGGCACTGACAGATTCTGTTATTGTACCCTGTGCATTTCATGACTTCTTTAAGGACATTGGTAAGCATCAGTGTTTATTAGTTGTTGACAAGAGCACAAATACCACTACTGTATTCTTCAGTATATTATTTCTGTCAGATTGAAATGATAACCATATATTTCGTAAAAAAAGAACAGATAAAGATATCTAAAGGTTTTAGCTCCAGTCCACATGGAAGTCAAAACAGGAAAGGAAATTCTAAATTCAGTTCTATATCTCAGGAAGTACACCAGGGCTCAGTTGCCATATCATGGTTCAGAAGAACAAATGCACTAGCATTTCACAACTTGTTAAGACTGTTATAAACATGCATATATAAATTATCAGCTACGGTAAGAAAGCTTCTTCAGCTATAAACTTTTATTTGGTCTCCTCTTTGTGACTGTCATTTGCAAAAGAGCAGAAGGGTAAGCTAAAATGGTGCTCTTACCCTGCAAGCATAAGAAACAGATGTAGGATGCCAACACTGAGTGCTGGACGAATTGCAACTCTATCTATCTATCAATTGTACTTACGTCTTTTAACAGTGTTCTATAGGGATCTGGAAAAGTCAAATAGCTTTTCACTTTCAGCTTGAGTGATTCCAAATACCACTGTCTACTGCTAAATCTGAAACACTTTTAAATGTTGTACTGGCAGATGCAAACTTTGCTAATACAGAAGAAACTCATCTGAAAAGTTGTTCTGGAGATGCTTGTCTAACAGCAGCCAACTAAATTCACCCATTCCAGCAAATATTAAAATAAATTTCCAACAGGAATCAGACAATCCAATACTGTCACGCGGGCAAAATCTTAACTTTTATCTACCATCATCTTGCAAAAGTTTTTCAAGCTCTCAAGATGTTCAGTAGTAAACTGACAGACTTCAGCAATAAAAGACCAGTGTTAATAAAAATACAGAAGGGCTTGAGTGCTAGATTATGGTTTATTGGTACTAGAGATTAATGTTGGTGTAAAGAGAAAGCTTTGCCTGGACTCTCCTTAATTTGCCATATCTCTTAACAGTACTGATATGAAATAAATATCCTCCCATACGAATACAGTAAATCTAAAGAAAGAAATACGGTTGCTGACCTGACTGTGATCACTCTTCAGAAGTTCTCCTGTTTTAAAGAGAACAGGATTTACTGCAAAACTGCAGAGTCCAATTGCAAAATCAGATCACATTGTACCACTATACCACTCTGAAATTACAGAGGAGCTGAGACTTGAAGTCAGTGAAGAAAGCATACTGAATTCACTCAGATAAGTATGCAGGACTCGTAAGTTATATGTGCAACAGACAAGAAGTGTATGAGACCAGTAACATTTAGCTGAAGCTTCAATATGGCTCACAATATTCTAGCGACACTAAAATTTCTTTTCTTTCTTTCTTCAGTGAAATATTTGAGACCAAGTTAGTAAAAGAGCAAATGTAGCAAAGAAAGATAAATAAACTCTCTTCCCATTCCTAGAGTGAATGAATGAATTGTTAAAATACAATTCTTTTTCTTTTCCACAGCGTATAAATGGAACAAAAAATAAGTTGAGAAGAAAAGAGAAATGCTCAATTAAAATACACTTGGAAAAAAAAGTCTCACCTTGCAAGTAGCTACAGTTTAGCTATGGGAGATAAAGCATCAATCTAATCCTGGAAGTATTAATTTTTATTTTTTTAAAAAACAACCTTAAAAATTCAGGGTGCATGTCATGTAGACTAAGAATATTTACTATTAACTATTACTATATTTACTAATATTTACTACTATTAAGATTGCTTGTAACTTATCAGTACTGGATCCTGTATTCAGATACCAAAGCTATATACAACCTTGTCAAATATAAAATGTTTTGGCTGATATTTACCATACCAGGTTTCCGCAACAGATTACTTTTCAAAAGAAAACTTTATCCAAAATGGTTTACTCACACTGAAATTTGGCAGGAAGGAGTTTTGCATTATGGGGTTGCTTTCTAGTATTCCCATGAAATCTGCTCACATTTATTAATTGGAAAATTTCCTTGGAAAATTTCTATTGTATAAAGCTATAATTTTCACTGAGTGTGCTCCTGCTTCAGACTTTTACCAGGCAGGAAACTGAAGAAGTATGAATCTGGATCAGGCAAATTTGGCTATGTTATATTCTTTTTTTTTCAAACAAATGATGGAATCTACTTTTAGAATTTCTTTCTCAATTACTCTTAACTTTTTTATGGTAACTTAACTTCGGTACTATTTACCAAAGTTATTTAGGAGAACATCCTGTGGGATTATGTTTGAGCTATGTATAAAGTCAACAAAGATCACATGTATTGTTTCCCTTCGGAGCAGCTACCCTGTCATAAAATGGAAATGAGGCACTTTTGCTACAGTCTCTTCTCAAAAATCCACCTTGATAGTTTCCTATCACTTTATTATTGTATCTGTAACTACAAATTATTTGTTTAATAATCTTGATGTTTATTTAATAATCTTGTTATTTTTCTGCTATCAAAGTTAGACTGACTCTATGTTTCCCGTTGATACTCTTTTATTTTAAAAACAACAAAAAAAACAACCCCAAAATGATGCTATATTTTCTCCCTCTGTAATCTTACCTATCTACTGGACTTCTCAAATGTAACTTCCTCTAGGTTCTAAATACTGCAAAAATTAACATTTAAAAATATTTCAACCACCTTCCTTCCATATTCTGGTTTGTGTTTATAACTCCTTGATCTTACTTGTAATGTGGGATGTAATTTCGGGGTTTTTTGATAACTGGAGCAAACAAAAAAGCATGTAACCTATCCTAATCATTCACTATTTGCTCAATTTCCACAGTAAACTATGAATTACTACTTGCATTCACGCCTTCATCTCTCTCCTACTACTGAAGTATTCAGAGAATTTTTTTTCTTCTTGTTTTCACGCTTTTTTTTTTTCCAGCTGTAACTGTTAAGAAAAGACAAAAGCAAGTATCTTTTTGTATATGAACTTGTTATGTGTAAGAGGCGCATGTGTAGTCCACATTCTCCATCTGTCTGAAGAGCACACAGGTTTACGAGGCCTCCACCAAAGGGACATGAAAAGGCATCTCAGCTCAAAGAATTCCAAACTGCTGATCCAAGGAAGAGTTGACCACAGCCCATACAAAGTCCATATTGATGCCACAATCCAGGAATACTTCATAATCAACCACTCTCCTGCCCCTTTCAAAACAGTCGCAGAGCTACTCCTTCATACAGATCCATTTACATGCTATGTTGCAATTTCAGAATTTTTAAGTCTCTCTTCTAAAAAAAATAAGTGTGATTTCCTACAGAAATGAAGTGATGAAATCACACGTGTGCATGTGCACACGTGTGCAAATTTTTGCCCTATTTGTCAGAGATGTGGACACCTCAAAGCAGATGAATTTCTAGAAGTGTGGCACAGGTGTGGCACAGGATTGGCAGGTCATGTTATCACCCTGCAGGGAAGTGAAGGCAAGGAGGCCATTGTCCTTTCCTGCCTTGACCAGCAGCTGAGGCAGAGGTTCCTTGGCCACCTATTATAAATGGGTTATCTAACCAGGTAACACAGAGATACCTACAAACCAGCTGCAACAACTTTTTCCCCATTGTCAGGCTGGATAAAAACATGCTGAGACTTGGCATTAATAGCAATGTATGACAATGACTTTTGGGGGATTTTGAGGAGTCAAAGTGGAGTTATTACTGGAAGTATTAAAATGCAGGGAAGTACTGAAGTGGGGAACTAAGAGGGGAAGTTGTAGGGAATATTAAAGACTTGAAGGAGAAACAAATAACAAGAATCTACTCTTTATTAACTCCTTCAAACAGAAAACTTTTAAAATGGAAAAATGTCTTGTTCTTCACCTAAAACTGAAGTGTACAGAAGAAGCACTTGGCTTAGAATTTATAGAAGGAGACAAAACATCATTTCTAGCTAGTAACCAAGATGCAAAAATAGAATTCCCAAATGCGATTTTTTTTTTTGCCTAGGAACTTATAAGCATATAAAATTAGACATAATCCAGAAAATTATTTTGCAACCTTAACTCTACTGTTTACTGCCAAGTGAACATAAGTCACCTGTATCAAGCTTTATTTCACACGTAGTGGCTCATTTACTCAGGAAAAATGAAACTTTTATTATTTAGTGACATTTTCTGTTCCTTGTTATTGGCTGCATTTCACTATACCTCACCATCTGGCTCTAGGAAATCTCTTTCAGTACAATCACCTGAAGCAGATACTGTACTATACTTTGGGTATTAGTGTTCATTATTTCCTGACCAGTCTGTAATTCTAAAGTCTAAGAAATTATATCATTTATGTGGTGGGCATACACCTGGATATACGACTTATCTGAAGTGGAGACGCTGCACAGCTGCATCCCAGTCTCATTTAATGTGAAATCCTAGGGGGTACGCTGCACTGTGTGGAGGCAGCAATAAAAGGTGTAGTCACTAAAATCCTGATAAATCCACAGCTACTTAGTATCAGCCTTTCCTCTAGCCTTGAATAAGCTTTTCCTGGGCTTGTCCAACATTTACAACATACGTGTACATTTAAATACGTACATACTTATAATTCTATATGAACCAATCATGTGTCATCTTCCATTTGATACTTTCAAGGTACCTCACAAATACTAATGAAAACATTGCCAATTACAATGTCTTTTAATTAAAGCTATGCAAAATAATGATTTTTAATGTTTTAACAAATCAGCCTCCTGGACAAAACTTACTGTACAATTATCATGAGGACTCATTTTTATAATTACTTTTTCAGATAACAAAATTTCTGTAAAAATGCTAAAATTTACAGTTTTTATATCTAAAGAGTAAAATACAGGTAAAACCTGTATACAGAAATAAAAATAAAATACATTTTTTAATAATTAGATTGTTTACCCCAACAGAAAGAGGAATGATCCAGCATTAAAGCAATGGAATTCTATTGCAAGCAATGGAATGGGGGCCCTTGGCCAGTCACACACATGGGTCATCTAATAATTCAATACACAGATTCAGAGATTCAGATTATGAGTTTTGCACCAGTACAATCTTCCTATCTGACCTGGAACAAGTTATGTGAGCTCTCTGCAACAGATGATAATGTATAAACTGATGACAGTACTCTTTTTCTGTCTCCAAGGAGTACTGTGAGAAATAAGGTGGAAATGACCTGCTATTATAGTCAAGTTATTATAGTAATGAACTTTTTGTAATAGATAATAATATCTTTTACAGTATAGCTGACAGACAAGTCAGGTTAAGTTTGCTAATGAAATACTGAATCATTTACTAATATAGATGTACAAAGAAAAGATAAAGACACATTGCATTTGTTGTAACTTTATGATAAGGAACGTTAGAGATTTTCTTCTTATATCTTTTTTGTAATAGCTCATCTGTAGTCGTGAACGGATGTCTCCACTGCTTAATTCCCGATCCTGCAAGGCACTGAGTGCTCTTAATTCATCATAGAACCAATAGGTTTCAGGAATTGCTTGGCCTTTTGCAAGGATATTCTCTTTTTTGAGATAATAAATGTTACATAATCCTGTATTTTATTGGTAAACATTAAGCACATATTTGCTTCAAATTTTAAGTCTGCTATATAGCAGCTTAAAAATATATTTATCATTTAAATAGTAGTATTTTTCCTTTACTCTTTTTAACAGCAGTTTTTAGATATTATATCTATTATAGGTTGACTAAACAACTTCACAGAAATCATCTTTCTGAAACAGTAAAACACCATCATAACACAAGTCAGTAACAGGCTTGTACAAATGGTGTGATAAATCTATAGACACTACATCACTTCCATTTACTGTGGAGTTTCTAGAGATATGGAAAAAAAAGATAAACTGTGATGTAGAGTTCACCATAGGCATGTGCAGTAGTAAATTGAATTTTCGAACCCTTGAGAGTAATTCCATTTCATTTTTTTACTAAACTGAAAAAGAAGATGCTGCTTACCTTTGTCTCAATTTGTTTGGTGTCTAGATTCTGAAAAAGCAGCTTTACTCTAGTTTTCCCATCATCTGAAGAGCCTTTGAGCTGAGAGAATTTAAACCTCCACAACACATTCTAAAGAGAAAGAAATTTGATTAAGGGCTCTGTCACACACTCTCACCTAGAACTATAGATTGATGATCTTAAAGGCCTTTTCCAAACTAAATGATTCTATGATTCTATGATCAATGTTTATGTGTTAAGATAAAGCATTAGGGCAGTAAACATAGTGCATGATAACAGACTGGCTGCAGAGCAAATAAAATTAACAGCTCTGTGTCATATATGAAAGTAAAATATACAATATTAATATTCACCAATTAAACATTTATTTATAAATTATCTGAAATGTAAATGTCTCAGTCGCCTACATAAAATCAATGGCAAAAGCTTAATTGTTAAAAGATCCATGAGGATCAGTTTCACTATGAACACAATTCCATACTTCATCTGACTCATCTGCATAACGTAGATATTGCATAGCTGAATTTGCTGTGTGTAACATGGTTCGAAATCCCCATATAAAATAAGCTATAGGAATCCAAAAGTGTTATTATTGAATGTAGTGTCACAAACCACAAAAAATATACTCCACATTGCACAGTTGTTCATAAATCACATAGGAATTCTAGGCTTATTGGGCTCCTACACATTATGCATGGTATCTTACTACTGTTGGCAAATCCTGGATTGACAGGAATGTTTTAATAGTTATGGAGGTACTTTTAAAAAACAAATATTGGAAAATTATTTTTGAAACCAGTGTAATTTTCTGTATTTATTTGAACATTTTCTACTGTTTATCTGAAAATACATAAGCTTAAAAAAAACCCACAAAGTGACAACTTACATCCAGACCTCCAATTGATATTTCTTTAATGCGTATAATCTTAATGAAAATTTTATGCACTTGTTGAAATGTGATTCAGTCTCTGGACACTGCTGAGGAAACACAACGGTGTAGTCTGGTCCCGATCAGGGCTGAACTACAACAACAACTTAAATACTATGAAGGCTATTTCATAAACACACAGAGAAAATTTTGCTACGTGCAATTTTTCCACATACCTCATTGCAAAATATTTTTTTTCGTGCAGACCAGTTCTATCAGTGGTCTTTAGAGCCCTACTCATCGTTTGAAAGGGAATGCCCTATAAATAAAAAAGTGTTTACAGAAGGCACAAAAAGCCTGATTCCATCTCCTAGTTCCCTGTAGACATAAATGTAAATGACAGACAAATGTAACGGATGAAGAAAAATCCAACTATGCTACAGTATTTTGATGGTGCTTAAACTTTACATTCATGAACAGATTTTAACTGGGTCCAGAGGGCCTAATTAGACCACCTGAAAAGTATTCAAAGCTTAAATGAGGTTGGATCTAAAGAGGATAGACGCATGTTTACTATATAATATAACTGCTAGGGTGAAGATGAAACAAGAACTTAGGAACAATTCAGCAATAATAGGCATTGCTGGAGTCATCATCTCTCTCAACAGTTGACACCGAGTGGAAAAAAGAAGTAGATGGCTCTGGAAGGTGGAAGAAAATGCACACTTTGGGATCCCTTATCTTGGACTAGCAGGTGGACGCACAGGATAGGGAAGATGAACCAATCAAGCCAACTAGCTTAAAAAAAATTTCTATGATCAGCTATAAAGCAGCTGCAGGCCACAAGAGTACGTCTGTAACGGGCCCAAAATGGTAAAAGCTGAATGAGTTAAGCCCATGATGACCCTGGAACAGAACGTATATGACATGAAGTAATTCTTTCAAATAAGTTTAGGAATCCCTCAAAACTGTTCTAGAGAAAAGCTTTCTAAAAGACACTAAAACTCCTAAGCAAATGTTCTTGCTGTTTTTATTTTGTCATTTGTAATAATAAGGCCCTTTTTATATTATTTCATAGGCTGTAATACAGAATATTTTTTTAATGAGTACATAAGCTGATTGCCTAAAATTTGAGATCCATGCTTAGAGTTGTATGACAGACGGGGGACTGCATTCATTTTAATAAGCCTGTATGAACACGTGCTATGGTGAAAGACAATTCTTTGCATCAATAAGTGACTTTAATTTGAAATTCATTATCTCCAAGAAAAAATATGTTTTTCAGCAAAGTTACTGTGTTCCTAATGAACTATTAATTGCTTGACCACTTCAAAATCTATTGTGTTGGTAGGAAATATTCTGAAAAATCTATGAGTGTTGGGCAACACAATCAACTCTAGCTGACAATTATGGGAAATGAGATGAACCACCTATTATTGCCTTACTCAGGCCTCAGGATGCAGAGGACATTGTCATTTCTCACGCAGCTGAACAATAAATGTTTTGAGCTCTCTAGAATTTTTACAGTTTAACAACAAAATCAATCTATCTGAGGTTATTCTCTATTTCTCATTAGGTAATCAACAAAGGTTGATCTAAATCCTCCTCATCATCAATACTGCAGGTAGGCACTGTGGCTTAAAGTCCTATCCTTTCTATATGTAATATTTTGGTTCTACTGAATGGAGTAGCAACAGGATTTGAACTATGGCTCTGATCTTGTAAAAAGTAGTATCAGTAGAGAAGTTTATAATTTAAAGGTGGGAGTACATTAAATCAATCTTCACATTTAAAATAAATAAAATAATGAGATTACTTTCTATAGTTAATTTGTGGCTACAGGCGAAATGTGTCCAATTGTGCAAAAAAAGTACAATTTCAGAATGCAGTATCATAACCAGAGAAAGGTATGCAAACATATTTCCTGAAATTTTATGCCGCCTCATAAGGCAGCACACTTAATGCAATTAGTCTAAATTTTCAAATAACAACGATCTTGGTCATTATTTCTGTGTACAAAGACTTGTGCATTTTGGCCCCAAAATACCAACACAGAAAACCTAAATCCTGTGTCAATATTTCAAAATGCAGTATATTTCCTCTTAACTCAGAATGACTGACTGAACTTTAATATATATTAAAAAAATCCTTTCAGTTCGGAGTTGAAGACCATATTTCAGAGGACAGACCTTCTACTGTAGAGCTCTATAAAGGCAGAAATATTTTCTGAACGTATGTTTACTTCTACTGGTAAACAAATGTATAAACCCATTTAAAATAATTTAAATTAAATATCACTTTAAATTATAGATAAAATAGTAAATTATAGAGAAGGCTTGGAAGTTGGCATGTATCATAAACCATCCCCTGTAGGCACTTTATATACAGCTGCTCTGTTTTGCAAGATGAATTAATTTAATCTTATAGATTATGACTTTGAAATGCATTTGCCCTTGTTCCGTTCGTTTTAGATATAGCCTAAATTTCTTATGATGGAAGGATAATTAATCCTACTTTACATCCAGAGCTTTAAAACAAATAGAATCAGATTACCCTTTTTTTTTTTTTTTCATGACTGGTGATCTTTTAATAATCTTGACATTTCTTCATTACTAAGAAACCAACTTCTCTGCTAAATATAACCTTTCTTTGCTTTTGTTACTTGAAAAGGAAAAGACTTTTTTCAGATCTTTCTCCAAAATTTATCTTTACATGCTAAGGAACAAATATACTTGTCCATTTCTAGCCCCAAACTAACTACAATTCAGTAGTGCTGTATAAATAAAAAATACATCACTCAACAACAACATAAAAAATTACCATTACTGATCAACATAAAAAAATATGATTAATGTTGATGTCAATAACGGTAAAACAAAACAGAGTTACATTTTCTTTTCTTTTTCCTCTTACCTTTGTTTTACTGTCAAAACAGGTAAATCCCAGAGCAAAGTCGACTGTGAAACACAGGGTATCCCCTTGCCAACTGCACATATATGTTTTAGACTGGAAAAAAAAAAGCACATGATTTTTGAGAAAAAAAAAAACCTGTCATCATCATTCATCTTATAAAAATAATATTTTAAGCACTTTTCATGTGGGAAGACATTCAACTGGCAACACTGTTAGTGCTTTACAATATTACATTTTAAAATAGTCAAAAAACTCTGAATGTAGGTCAGTATCAGATCAGTCAGCTGGACATTAACTGGAGGTCTTCTATATCTCAAGTCACTCTTCCAGAAGAGAAATACTGTATTCTTGGAAATCATTCCTTACAAAATGTAACACAGAACAAACAAAGCCAAATCTGATTATTTCAAAGCTTTGGAAAACTGATTAGACCTGATCTAGAAATGACTTCTGACATAATTTCCAGCAAATGTGTGGGTAACAGTGCCTAAATATTTAGTGATTGCAATCTAATTGTGAAAAAGCTATTTGTCTACTTTACCTCTCTGTCTGACTTAAACTTTGAGGACAGTCTTTTTAATTTTGCAACACTTTTTCATTTGGAAACTCGAGTGACATGTCACTGCAACACTGTTAGTTAATCTAATTTAGTAATAAGAACTAATAACTATCACTCTTTAGTTGGCACTGATACTTGCTAGAGACAGCGCTATATATACACCAATTATTTCACCACTTTACAGGTTAAAAAGAAAAATTCAGCTTTATTAACAAAATCCAAAAGTTCTGTTTAAACTTTAGAATAAGTTTTACAGTAAAAAGTCAATTAACCTTCTTTACACGTGTTTTAAGGCTAGCTAACTCGGGTATATGATGGATTCCGAAGGCAGAAGAAAAAGCAGCTGCTGCTGCTGTAATATGAAACAACTTGACGATATTCACCATTCACAGTTAATGGCAAAAAGCCTATTGCTTTCAGCATGAGTAGGAATCAGATCCCACCTCCAGCCTTTCCTCACCTCACCTTACGAGCCATTTTAAAAATGATACCCTTGTGCTTTATGAAATCTTGGATTGTTTTTTTCTGCCAAATTTTCTTTTACTTTACTCTCATTGATATTTCATAAACTGCAATGTTGCCTCACGCTTAAGACATCTGTTTACATGAAATTTTTGTATTGAGATAATTTCTTTAAATTCCAAAAATGATTTTACCACAAGAATGGCCTACAGGAGATTGAAAACATTAATAAACTTGGTTAGGTTGAAAATTGTCCTTTTAATTGTTTTAAAAATATTTTTAGTATAATCTAAAACTTCTGTATTTAGTAATTGCAAAGGTTCCTTATTCCACTATTAATAAAAAATATTTATACTAAAATAAGCATTTCTGAGTTAGAGATATTACATTTTATAAAGGATTTTGAAAGGGCTGGGAATTAAATTAATTTAGTAGTACAGATTAATATTATAATCAGCTCAACAATGACAGAGATGTATATTATTTCTGAATAAATTATTTTGCTCATTGATCTTCAAAGATCATATTATTTGTCATTTAAAAACATTTCAGTGATTGATATTCAACCAGAATGACATTTAAATATCCCTACATTTTTTTTTTCAGTAATTAGAAGGTGTCATTAGGCACTAGTCATAACTTATTCTCCATTATTTTCCAATTAAAATGGTTATACTAGCTGAGCTCTGACTTAGCAAAGTAATTTTTAAAACATTAAATTAGATTCCTCCAATGAATAAGCATCTAATTGCTCAGCCACAAATGATGAATACTAAAATGAACTGTTCACAAATAATTAGCCAGGCGTATTTTACAAATAGTCAATATTTGCAAATAATAAAACTGGTCTGGAAGTTATCTGCAGACAAATACAAGAGACAAACCATATGCTGCATTTTCACTGTGATAAACATAAATATATTAGGTTTGAACTTACAAAACACTAACAGCTTTTTCTTTACAATATAATTGGTTTGAGTTTTGCTGTATAAATTTAAAAACCTGCCTATGGCATTCACTCAATGACTTTGAACAAGTTTCTCAGACAGCTCTGTAATAAGGACTCCCACCTCCACTCATTAAGACCAGTACAGAGCATTATTCCTTTTCATTCTTGCCTTTGGAATAAGCTTCTTGTACACCTTTGGTTATCTACAATTGTTTACATGGAAGTTTAACGTAAGAAATCTTGGCTTTACTGTCTTTTAGTGAATTTTGCAGAAAACAGCACTGCATTTTAGCCAGCTTGAGAACTCACAGTTTAACCCACACAGAGGAAAATAGGTTATTTAAAGAAATCTTCCTTACTGATTGGAAATTAGATATTTCTGGGCTAAGTCTAATACTAGCTGATCAAAACCATCTTGGTGGTTGTAAGTAGAGGTAGATGAGAAGCTACAAGGTTATCAACCTTAAGATAGGTATGAAAATACCTTCTCATCTGTCGTAGTTTAGCCCGGCTTGGGACCAAGCTACCAAGCTACGCAGCCTCCCACTCACTCCCGCAACCCTTAGAGAGAATGGGGGAGAGACAATATAAAAAAAAAGGCTTGAGGTTTGACATAAGGACAGGCAGAAATCCTTAAAGGTAAAATTACGGGAAAAACAGACTTGACTTGGGCAAAACTATTCATTTATTATTATTTATAAAATCAAAGCAGGATAATGAGAAAGTGAACAAAAATAACTTCCCCCTCACCTCTCCCTCTTCCCAGGCTTAACTTCATTGCAAATTATCTCTACCTTCTTCCCCCACCCCAAGCAGCATGGGAGGGAATAAGGAATGTCTTCACATCTCATCTCCTCTCCACTTCTTGCAGCCAGGCCAAGCCAAGTTGGGCCCAGACGGCCACCCACCGGGAGGCCAGAGGGTGAGGGCTGCAAGACCCACAAGGCTCGTGCCTCCCCCTCTCTGCCCTCACTTCTGCACTCCTTTTTTTTTTTATTATTATTATTTTTCCCTTCTTAAATACATTATCACAGAGGTGTTATCACTGCCATCAATTAGCTTGGCCCTGGCCAGTGGCAGATCTGCCCTAGTCCCAGCCAAGTCCACCGGACAAAGGGGGAACTCCTAGCAGCTTCTCACAGAAGCTAGAAGCTGTCAATGTTAATTGGCATAGCTCATATACATATGAAAATTCAAAACATTAACAAATGTGGTATAGTGACCATCTTTGGCTTGCACTGCTCCAGACAAGAACTAAAACTTTTTCTAGCACTAATCTTGGCAATTCTGAAAATTACAGGGAGGTAGGCTGGGAGTTTAAGCCTGATGAGATTCTTTGGTCAAAGTATTAAAATTTAGCTCTTAAAAGGAGGCCTCATGCCTGAACCACAACAATTGTACTATACATTCTAAATTATTTAATATTTTCCAAGCAATGGTGAAATGATCTGTAGAACAATTATCTGTAATAAAAGACAATTAGAAAACTCTTATCTGTGTATTTGTTCAGGTATCAGTATGCATATACATTTAACTCATTCCAACCCTAACCATTCTATGATTCTACGTGGTCTGAAGCAAATGGTCCTCTGCAGGGAATTGTGTTCCTATAGGAAGACTGATAGGTCAAGTAATTTCTCCTAAACCATTGCAGGTTCAGCTATTACTTCACTAGATGAGCAGACAATGCAGATATGGATGCCTATTCATGGCCATAGCATTCTCTCTGTAATATGAACATAAATCCGACAGAAGAAAGAAGACCCCTGCTACCTCCTCTGATAAACTGGCAGACTGGCTTAAATTGGTTGTAGGAAAAGGTAGTGAGAGAAATGGAGGTAGGAGAACAAAATCAAAGGCCAGCAGCTTAGCAGTGGCCATCTTCTAGCAGTGAAATTTCAAGTTCATTTTTTAGCCTTGTCTTATGTCAGGAACAGATTGTGCATCCTAATCTCTGTGCCTGAGCAACACCTTTGTGGTTTTGTAGTAACTTGTTTTTCCATAAAAAAAAAAGCAAGATACAACAGTGACTTAAATGTTTAATAGTTTCCTACCTGCAGATTGTCCCAAGTATATTTTCACATACCTGAGGCAGATTCTCAATAACAATCACAGTAATCAGGCTGCCACTATTCATCTTGCTGGAACTGGTTTACTTCAACAAAGCCTTTTTTTTTTTGATAAAGTTTATTATATAACATTTTTTTTTTCTTTTCTGGTGATCTATAAATTCTGGAATTTTGCAGTTGAAAAAGGATTTTAAAAAGCAATATCAACAAGAGACATTACTGAATACAAAATTCAGTTCTGAATCAATGATGCTTGGACTAGGATTTTGTTTTTCTGCCTGAATCTTATAAAGGAATCACGAATGAAGAATAATAGGAAACAATAACTTTTGAAAACATAAAATAAAATATCAAAATTCTAAAGTAATATTACTCTATACATTTGAAATTCCATGAGAGCAACTTTTCGACAGCTTTAACAGTTTCATCCTTAGTCAAGTCTATAAGATTGGAAAATAATAACAAAACTAGACTCATAGCACATACTTGTTATCTAAATCTTTGGATTTATAAATAAATATAAATGTATTAAGAGATACATAAAAGTCTTTGTATTTACCCATTCAACATGAATAATTTATAATTTTAAGAATAATTTATAGAAATACTGGTGTAGCTTCATGAACATCAACATTTTATATTAATTATGTTTAAAATACAGAATATGTAAACAAGATTTTGCTCAATAGCCTTGTAACTTGGTACATTCTCTTGCTTTTTTAAAAATTACAATAGGTGGATTGCTTGTTTCTCATCTGATTGTTGAATTATTAATCATTTTTACAAATGTATTTGCAATTAGTCCATACAGTTCTCAGCATCTTTCTTTGTGTTGGAGAATGGTGGGGTTTTTACATCAGTATGAAAATGAATTAGAATCTAATAGTATTTCTAAAGATGATCAGTTAAACTGGAATTGTAATAAGCTTTCTGTACATAATGAAAACAATCTAAAACCTAATTGTGTAATTAAACTGAGTGCTTCTGGTAACAAACAGATAAGTATCTTTAATGACTCTATAAATCTAACAATCTAACTGCTATCTAGTAACTCACCTGAATTTAAGGAGGATATTTGCTTTGGTTATTTGTTTGTTTCAGACATTAGTTCTGAAATTAGCATATGGTGGTGTTTCCATTCTTAAAGGGATTCCTATATATAATTTTGTTGCATATGATTTGTCATCATAACAGAATATAAAATTAAGATAGCACTGACAACTGTATTTAATGTTTTTGCATTTTAAATATATTATTTAGAGCTCACAAGCATTACACTGTGATCCACCAATCCTGTTTTACACATCCTTTCAGTTTACTATGAATAATTAATAGATTTAGAAGACAGAAATGACAACTGCTTCTTATTCAGATTGCTTAATTTCTGCTAGATTTTGTTTATTTAGGTGTATTTTTTTTTGCTCAGTCTCAGAGGGTGATTTAGACTACCGTTTCTCAAGCACCACTTAATTCCCAAAGATGCCTAGAAACAATGAGTGTGTGTTTTGACTGTAGAATTACTGAGACACTTGAAGTTGTCTGAGCATCTCAGAAATCAGCTAGCTGGAAGAGTTAGGTTAGCTGTGATAGAAAGACAAGTCGAAACATACCTAATCTCTGTCCAAATCCCAGTGGGGACACAGTCTCTAAAATCTATTCTGATTACATCTAACTTGAGCTGTAATAGGATCAATTCAAAATGCCACTGGAGAATGACTAGTAAACACCTTCTGTGTAACATTGAAGGGAGGAGACCCAGGAACAAAACTTTTCAGGTTGCCTGGATTGGAACATCACAAACCCTTTCCTTCAGTTTTTTTCTAAATCCAAAATTTTAAATTGGACTTGTACCTTTCACTCTAAAAAATAGTTTTAGATGGGGCTAACTTCGGACTTCCTTGCAGTTTGGCCACCATACAGTGCGAATGCAAAGAATACACATCATTGACCAGTGCACATCACTGTTCACATTCTCAGTGGCTTGTTCACACTCACCTTTAGGCATATATAAAGGAATGTTGCTAAAATATGCACAGATGTTCAGAGGCAAAAAACTGTTTAGAAGTCATTTGAACTTCTAGGTAAAGAATTTCTCCAGTTGGCCTCTAATTTTGAAATCATGAGGAGTTTACTGTTATCTCCAGTGGAATGAGAATAAAAGTCCAAATACATAAATTAATTTTAGCTCTTTCTAGAACTGCTTAAAATACAGGAGTTATTTGTCCATTTAATTTGGTGAAAATGTAGGTTTCTAAAATGTCAGTTCAATTTCGCGCAGTTCTTTCTTTTTGATCTCTGGTCATTATAAGTGAATTTACACATCACAGAAGCAAGTACGTGATTTGAAATACAAGCATTACTTTTTATGTTATAAACTAATTATTGCTTATGATAGGTTAGGTAGTAGTACATATGCATACAGTCACTACTATATTGATATTTTATACAAGATAGTAAACTCAATGCTTTCGAAGGGTATTTATGAAAAAATACTGATGTCCTGAATCAGCTGGAATTAGTTGGAAGCAAACTGTTAATTTCCTTATGTTTTCAGTGAGTCCTACTGAACCCTTGCAGAAGATTTTTAACAGAAAAACACAAGTAAAAGTAAGTAACAGTCCAAAACAAACAACAAGCAGTTGTAGGAATGAGGAGAATACACAGATTATTTCCTGAGCTGCAAAAGAGGGATGAGAGGGAAGCATTATATGGATAAATTTTATAAAGAAAACTTTAGACTCATAAACCTTTACTAGAAACACAAGAGATGAAAAACAATAATCTGTCAACAGTATGAATTCTGAAAGGATTTTTAAAACAAACAATGTATGTTTGATGGAAAGCAACACAGAATCACAGAATAGTTTGGGTTGGAAGAGACCTTAAAGACCATCTACTTCCACTCCCCCTGTCATGGACAGGGACATCTTGCACTAGACCAAGTTGCTCAAAACCCCATCCAGCCTAGCTTTCAACACCCCCAGGAATGGGGCATCCACAACTTCTGTGGGCAACCTGTTCCAGTGCCTCGTCACCCTCACAGTAAAGAATTTCTTCCTTATATCTATTCTAAACTTACTCCCCTTCAGTTTAAAGCCATTAGCCTTTGTCCTATCACTACATGCCCTTGTCAAAAGTCCCTCTCCAGCTTTCTTGTAGGCCCCCTTTAGGTACTGGAAGGCTGATATAAGGTCTACCTGGAACCTCCTCTTCTCCAGGCTGAACAGCCCCAATGCTCTCAGCCTGGCCCCATAGGAGAGGTTCGCCAGCCCTCTTATCATCTTTGTGGCCCTCCTCTGGATTCATTCCAACAGGTCCACGTCCTTCTCATGTTGAGGGCTCCAAAGGTGGACACAGTACTCCAGGTGATGTCTCATGAGAGTGGAGTAGAGGGGGAGAATCACCTCCCTTGGCATGCTGGCCACGCTTCTTGTGAGGCAGCCCAGGATGTGGTTGGCTTCCTGGGCTGCAAGCGCACGTTGCCAGCTCAAGTTGAGCTTCTCATCAACCAATGTCCCCAAGTCCTTCTCCTCATGGCTGTAGCTGTGCTTGAGATTGCCCCAACCCATGTGCAGGACCTTGCACTTATCCTTGTTGAACTTCATAAGGTTTGCATGGGCACCTGTCCAGTTTGTCAAGATCCCTCTAGATGGCACCCCTTCCCTCCAAAGTGTTGACCACTTCATCTCTCTCAGATGAAAACATTATGAAGGAGTTAGAAATGTATTAAAACTGATGAACTAGTAAAATCTATGACAAAATACTACAAGGAAATTAAAAAAGATTAATAGAAGAGAGGTTGTCAAAGAGTAACCAGGATCAGCCACTTAATCAGAGATAGTCCATCAAGCAAAAAGAGAAAGAGATACAAAGCGGAAGAAAGGATATTGTGTAAACCACTTCTTCAAAATAATTATGTGATTTTGTTGTTTTGTTTTGTTTTAATAATCAATAATGTGGTTGTTTTATGTTTTATTTTTTCAAGCATTTCATATAGATCATCCTGAAGAACATAAAGCCTAGAGAGGGAAATGTTAAAGTCGGGAACAGGAAGATGATGAACTAAGGACACTGTAAGATGTGCTACTCTCATGCATGTCATCTTTCGTAAGTGTGGAATACTGCTTATACTCACATATGAAAACAGAGATTGGCTGGATTGCTGGACCAATCAGTATTGAAAAGGAATTAATTGTTGCTTACAAAACAGAAAACATTGATTAATTGCATTTGTTTTAACTATTGTTTCTTTTTAAAGGGATTTTAAGCATGGTGTTTCAGCAGCACAGTATTTGTGGAAGGAAAATTGAAATGAGAATCTGACAGAAACAAAGCTCCAGGTTTGCATGCACAATTATTCTCAATAATTATTTTTGCAATTATCCAGGAACAGACACAATCAGCAAGCAATTCTGAGCCACGATGAGCCAGTCTGGCTTACATGTTTAGCATCAAGTATCTCACTACAGAGAATGTTTTGCTGTCAACTCTTCGGAAAATAAGTAAATGTTAAAACTGCATCCAAAAAGATAAAACATCTACAGAAGCAGACACATGTTAACTAAAATATAAAGAAGGGAAAACACAAGATAATTGTATCACACATTTATGTTCACTATAAACTGTCATGTGAATAACTTTCACATGACAGATTTAAGTGAAATATTATTACAATACTTGTGGGTTTTTTTTGTTTTGTTATTTTTAATGTATATTCCTTACAGAAGGAATTTGTATCATTCCAGGAATATGAATTTTACTGCTAACATTTCTCTTAGCACAATACATTCATATCCTTGTCCTCAACAATTATATATTATATTTTTATTTCCATGGTTTATTTGTCTATCAAGATCAGTCATTGAGTTACAGAACAAAATAGAAAGAAGTACTTACCTTTAAGTGCAGAAAACAACCATGCAGCAAAACTTCTTGATTATTCTGTTATGACTGAGTGGAGTCCAACTTCTGACCTATTTTAATTTTTGCAGTGATGCATATTAAACAACTTTTTTTTTGACCAATAAAAGTAAATGGTTTCATGAAAATAAGTTATTAATCTGTATGATGATTCAAAAAAGCTTGCAGCATCTGCATCACAGCTGGAAGCATGAAGGGAAAACTTTCATTTGTGTTTAAAAGTTGCTAGATAAATGAGGAGAGTATGTAACCATGTCTCCTCACTACACACCAACTGCAGGTATTTTTAGAGACACTG
Source organism: Tetrax tetrax (assembly GCA_009806455.1). Classification (NCBI taxonomy): domain Eukaryota; kingdom Metazoa; phylum Chordata; class Aves; order Otidiformes; family Otididae; genus Tetrax; species Tetrax tetrax. The sequence continues at coordinate 686,459 of WHYT01017056.1, forward strand.
CAGTAGATGACTTGCCACTGTATGGGGTTTTTTTTCAGTCTCCTGAATGCTATTCCATCTTGTGAAGTAGATTTCTCTTATCCGTCTTCTGCCATTCATGTAACAAGTACAAAGTTTCCAGATGCCAAAACAGTTAGTCCAACTTTTTTTTTATAGCTGACAGTGAAATGTATTACTGTCACTCTTTCCTCTGTCCACTACCAAATGCTATTGCAATATCCTTCTCTATCCTCCTGTTAAACGTTTAAGACTGAAGATCCCGAAGATCCAAATCATCCTATTGAGATGTTTCTGCGTTAATTTAACAATCATATCCAAGACTCAGATGAGTCAAGACAATTTCCCTTGGATACAGTAGTTTGAGGACAGGGAAGAATACCGAGAAAGTAACTTTAAAAAGGTAATGTTGAAAAAAAAAGGAATAAAATCCCACAGTACTGACAAGACTACCCTGAAGCGTCAAAGAATTAGTAAGAGATCTGGAAAACATGGTAGTCTTTTATTTTTGAAGACTGTCTACACTGTAAAAAACTTTTAAAAAAAATTAAAAGAAAAATTACTTCATCTGAGCATCATTAATTGGTCTTGTACTGACCAGGATCTTCCAGGTGAGACAGAGAGGCTTGCTGGGATTTGTAGGAGATGACTGAATTTGTAGTTATGATTGAGAGGACTTCAATGCCTACCTTCCTCCATTGCAATGCTGACTTTTATTATTAACCTCATGGAAATACTTTTTAACAGCACTTTTTCTGCCTTTCAACTGCCTTCCTGCCTTACTTCTATTGCAACTTTATTGCCTTCATCTGTCCAAATTATGCCATCAGCAACTGAAATATTTTTTCTAGGAAGCAAACATAGATATGTCTAGCACATGGATTTAACATGCTTTCTTGCTCTTATTGTTTTTAAATAGACTTATTTCATTAGGGTCACTAAATTTCACAGTTTCTTGGTTGAACCCTTTTTGTAACGATTTGCAGCTTGAAATACAGCTTTAAGATAGCTGAAAGAGGAAAGACATTGTGAGGAGTTCTTCCTGCTTTATTGCATTCTTTCTGTCATTTAACACTGCTATCATTTTCAGAAGAAATGTACAAAAATATCGCCCAACATGGGCAGATGAAATTCAAAAGCACGTTTGATCATACCATTGTACCTTAGCATTTCTTTTCATAAACTGCGTAAGAACAGAATCTTCTCAGAAATACAATTCTTCTTTAAGAAACATCACACACAAAGAACGTGTACAGGATAAGGTTAACAAAAACTCTGTCAAAGACCACATCCTAATGACCCTCAACAGTAATCAGAACCAAGGCGCGCTTAAATAAGAATGGCTGAAATGACACAATGCAACTAATGTCCAGCACAAATCTTGCCCCATCACTTATGAATAAAAATGAATTTCCCACTGCAGTTATGGTCCTTCTCCAAAAGAAAGAACTTTTACGGACAATCCAACCTACTGGTGATAACCTTCAATTTTCTGGATACTGAAATGCCAGTTCTTTTTTATGTCTTGAAATAATCTATGTAATGTTAAGTTGCATCTCATTCATGCTGCTCTTGATATCCTTTTGAAAAGAAGGGCGTTCAAAGCAGCATTTATATTTTGAAGGAAGAAAGAAAATAGTGAAGTCAAAAGTTTTTCACTGCTGGAGAGTGACCGTAGCACTTTGCATTCTACTGACATAGTGGTTTACAACAAACTTGAATGTATGCAACTAAGTGAGAGAAAATTAAGGTATGGGAATACATATATGGAGACTTAAATACTGTAATCAGGATTTTGACTGAATGCCTCTCCTGGAGGCTTCAGCTAGCTTAATCACAGCTGGAAGAAATCTTAATGTCTTTTCTGTGACATGTGTCTAGAAGATTGATGGATTCAAATGACAAAAGATCATTCCACAAGCAAAGAATCATTCCTTAATTTTAAGATTGTTAGGATGTAAAAGAACAACAAGTTTTGAGATTTAACTACTTTGAGATTTAATACTTCAGAAATCCAATCAGATACAGAACCAGCTAATCTCCACCCTTGTTATATTTAATTTTAATTATATATTATCTGCTTTTTATATGGATATTAAATAGGATAACTGAATGGTTAGTCAAACAGTTGTATCAAAATTTCTTGAAGAGTTCATGTGAGAAAATACTTAATGCACACTCAGTATGCATTATTAATCCCTCTGTGATGCCTAGCAATTTTTCAGGAGCAACTAATTATTTTCTGAAGAGCTGCATTCCTTCTCAGAAGTGCAGAAGCAACAGCATGACCACTACAAAATCTTTTTGTTACCCCATCAGTCCAAAGAGACAATTGGAAGGGTTCTAAGATAGTGCCTGCAAACTAGTAGGAATGCCAGAGATCGGGAAATTTAGAAGAGCTGATTCAACACCTGTGCTAGGACTCTTCCTCTTTGCGCAATGCAATGCTGTGATCCAGTGCGCTTGCTATTGTAAACGTCTCTGGGAGGTCCTTGCAAACCCAAACATACCAGATTAAGCTTGCACTTGTGCTAAACTGTCTAAATATGTTTTTACCTGGAGAAGGCCTGTACTCTTAATCCATACATTGCCATACCACTGGTCCAGTTCACTTCAGAGTATGGATCTAGATGTTCAGCAAATAATTTGTATATATAACAGTATAGAGGTGCTTTAAGCTTTAACTTAAATAAAAATCAATTTAACTTCTCTGTCTTCACACCACAAAATATCTTCTTTAGAATAAAGTATCTCCTTTAGGAAAAGCACAATTATTCTCTGGACTCCACTCATGGATTCTAATGGGAACTTAGTCACCACAATGCTAGTCGACACCCACATTTAGATAACTATACCAGCAGTTTTGATCTTAAATTTAAAACCACCTAACAGGAAGTACACCCTCAGATCTAAGAAGATAATTGACTTGAGAGAATTTTTTTTAGCCCATAGAAAGTGATAATCTGTTTAATTTTGAGAATTTAAGACCACCACAAACTTTCCTCTCACTTTTCTGCTGAGTCTTCAAACTCTTCCAATGTTAACAAGGACAACACCAATTTACAATTAACAATGTAAGAGTAAAATATCTCTTCTTTGAAAACAGAGCTATTATGTAAAACATAAAAAATTTACCTTATGTGACTGGAAAATAAGCTTTCTGGAAGAAAATATTCAAGGTGGACTAAAGAATCTCCAAAGAAATTGTTTTCCAGCGGTAACATGTATTCACTTCCAGTTTGTTATAATCAAGGTCAACTTCCAAGTTTCAAATTGTCATAACATGCTCATAGACTGTTGTTACATAGTCACTGACATACCAATATTGATGTGAATGATGAAGCTTTCAGAAACCTTCCGTGTATTAAAGTGTACTCAGATCCTTAGTCACAGAGCACATCAATCTGATGTATTTATTAAACAGAGTCTTTATCTAAAAATTTGATACAGTTATGTTACTGATGAAATGGCTCCAGGATTTAAATTATTCACTACTTACCCCTGTTCTTTGAACTTCCAAGAAGATCGCTCTTTGAAATGATTTCTCCCACACTGCCAACTCGCTGCCCATCTCTACATTGAAATAATGACTCTTGCCATGTCCAACCATAACACTGAAACAATATGGCCTCTGGTCCTCAAGATCAAAGTCCTGATGAATACCTAAATACAAGTTTGCTTGTAGCCAGCAATCATCAGCAAGCCAGAGCTGAAAGACATGTTTCAGTATGTGATTCTTCATCTAGCAAAAACAAACAGTTAAAGCAACATTGTCTTCTGTAAGTGATGGGTACTTGGATACGTGATGTCACCATGTTAATAATTACCTTGAGAATTAAGTAATAATTCAAAGACAACTTCTTTCTTTGCTTATTATTCACTTCACTCTGTATCATGTAATCTGAGCTACCTCTATAGTTTCAAAATAATCTGAAAGTTACCTAAGCAACACATATATAATTTAAAAGGAGTTTGTGGCAATATGTTGTTTACAGTGAAAAGGAAGGAAAACCCTTAATTGTTTGAATACAATTAAAGCGTTGTGTACCAGCTTTGCAGGGGAATACAATTACTCTGTTCTAATTGGGTTTCAATATGCTAAACACCAAGGAATGCAGTAATTTGACGGATGCCCTATCCCTGGAAACATTCAAGGCCAGGTTGGATTAGGCTCTAAGCAACCTGATCTTGTTGAAGATGTCCCTGATCCTTGCAGGGAGATTGTACTAGATGACCTTTGAAGGTTCCTTCCAACTCTAGCCATTCTATGATTCTATGAACTTATCAAGCATCCAAGGGCTAATTCTGGAAATGACAACGTGAGCTTTCAAATGTCACCTAATAGCTGCCAGTGCTCTACAACTACAAGGGGAGTGAAGTGAGATCCTGCCATCACCTTCAAGAAGAAGAGAAACTTCACACTAGTCTTTCATAAAAAAAAATAAAATCCCTGTAACAGAAAGTTTTGTAAATGAAAACAAATTCTTACAAGAAACTTCTCTGATATTTCAAGACTTCTTTGATTAACATAAATAGAGAGAAAGAGAAAAATAAATAAAAAAGTAACTGCTTATACATTTCAGTACTTTCACTGACTGAATTTCCAAATTATGTATTTTTTAAAAAATTATATTTTTTAGGGCCTTTTCCTATCTCCATTTCTATATGGTGACATGCAGTTTAAAGAACAACCAAAAAAAATGTTATTTCTTACTTTCTAAAGTCGTCTGCAAACAGAATTGTCTTTCTCCAGCACTCCAGGTGAGGTTTAGGAGACTTAACTCTAGTCAAGTAGATCTGAGGTAAAAGCAGTCATGTTTGACTGGACTTAGGTGGCTTTGAAAAGACCAGAATGCAGGTTTGCAGTGGTACCCAAGTCCTAGAATCTCGTAGTCAAGACAAGTCTCATGAAGATTTAGAATTTATTTTTCCAGAACTTCTAATAGTCTGTCATAGCCTATTGAGGCTATAGCTGAGACTCCATGCACATGGAAACAAAAAAAACAACTGGAATTTGAGCATCCAAATTTTAGGTAAAATATTTCAATAAAAAATAAATAAATGCTTAAATGTTCAGGGTCTTTTGTCCCTCCTACTCTAGATGCACTCACAACCGCTCTTGCAGGACAGCAGTGAAGATCCGCTTTTTAGTAATGAAAAGCAGAGAAAACAAATGCTTTGTTAAAATGTGATGTGTGAAGATACTGGGGAAAAAAGAAAGTAAAATGTTTTTAAGACACGTAGCTTTAAAAAAATGCAGCTAATTTTCTCACCCCTGAAAACAGAAGTTTTCAGTTACAGTTCCAGAAAATATTATGAGGCAAGGCACAGGAAGAAACATGAGAAAAAAGAGATGACATTTTCAGTTATGTGTTTGTTACCACTAAATGTCTGTGAATATGCAAGTATGTGATATACAGATTAATTTAAATTCATATACTTGCATATGCATGTTTGTATATGAAAGTGTGTATTTATATGTATGTATGTATACACATACATCTAAAATAGACCAAACATTTTGTTTTAAAATGCCTTTTCCATATTGGATTCTTATTTTCCATGTTTAATTCTCGTGTTGTAATGAACATATACAAGAAGCTTACAAATAGATGAGTAACAAGTGCACCTTGTCTTAAAATCCATCTTTCATGACAATACAATAGCACTCTCCACCATGTCTTTACATTAGTTCTAACCAGCTTCTGAAAATCCTTAAGCACATCTTCCCCAAACAGCAGCTTTTACAACATAAATTTCATCTTTCAGTCTGCCATGTAGAAACTTGAATCTCTTAAGATTTTTTTCTCTCTTTTTGGATTTGCTCAGTTTGCTTCATTGTCATTTATACCGAAGAATCAACAGAAAAGAGGTTAAAGTGTTGAATTTGAGCTTTTGCACTTTAGCTAATATATTCATGAAGACTGGCAATTAAGCATTCATTTCATAAAATGTCAAGAACATTAAAGAGATTAATTTTGGGTAGTTTATCTCCCACTTCTTTTTCTAGATGAAAAAGTATAACAGAATTTGCTTTAAGGATCGATTGTCCTTGAAATCACCAGAATATTCAAGGAAGGACTGAGTTTCAAATTAGTAACATTTCGAGGAGAAAAAACCAAAACCCAAACCATAGCAAAAACTTTTCAAAAGGCATAATGAATATATATTTCATTGCTGCCTGACTTATTTATCAGGAAAAAATACATGTTAAAACAGATTAAGGAGACAGAACAAATAAACTGAGACAGGGCCTTTGCTGTTTGCTGCTGTCTCAGTGATGGGCAGGACCTTAAATTGTCCATGCATACCCAGCTGGAGACACAGTCACATTGAAATAACGCTATGCCCACAAGATGTAGGCTCCTGGAGCCTGTGCTCCAGAGCTGAGCTCAAGTCCCAAACTCCAGAATTGCTATTTCCCTGGCATGACACTGCCCAAGACCCTTCCCTCTCCCACTTTTGCCAGAGAAGGGAAACTTCCACAGCACGCTTACAACAGAGAAAAAACAGGCAGTGATGGGCTGCAAACCTGACAGCTGGACGGGACTGACACATCTGTAAAATGCAGACCTCAGCTCACATTAGAGAGCTATTTTTTCTAGATTTCTGTCATGTTCTGTGTGCTCCTTGCTCTGTTGGTTGTAACTTCATCATGTTTTTATCTTCCCTTTTTTTTTTTTTTTTTTAAATCACAGTCAGCAAAAAAGGTGTAGTAAACATGCCCATATTGTTGAAAGTCAGTTTGGGACAAGTAGTTTGAACAGTCAAGACATGGAAACTCCTTGCAACTTTGTTCCTGGAAGAATTTGGTCATTTAGTGCTACAGAGAACTCTCCTTTATGCTGAAAATGGCAGTAAAGAGGAATGGAATGTTATTGTCCAGGCTACGATTTTTTTTTCTTTTTTTTTTCACTTTTCCTTTGGTAAATTGTCCTGAATAACTGTGTTGCATCAGAAAATACATCTATAAGTAGCACTCCCTTAAGCAGTTCTCCTTCAGTGCAATGTTATGTCAGGAGCAGTAGAGGTACAAAGCAACAACCTTCCTTCTCCACAATGAGGTACATGGTCAACGGAGGAACAGCAGAGAGGACAGCAGCTACTGAGAACAAAGCTAATTTGGAATTTTTCAGTGAAACAGTATTTTATCTGAAAAGACTGATCTTTTGTTTTTTTTTCATTTTCCTGATAATATGTTTGGTTTTATTCTCTTAGGAAAGCAGGCTCTCATCTAGCCTTACCTCATCTGCAAAGCAGTTTTTTATTAGCTGGTAAAGAACTAAATTAATCCATCTGATAAGAAAATACCTTTTGTAAATCAATTATTTAAACCTAAGGTTTTGCCCAAAATCCTTGCTTGGGACAAGCTAAACAGAAAATATGATGCTGTCTGTAGGAAGTGGAAAAAAATGAATTCTGTGGTACACAAATGCACCATATTTCCTTTGTAAGGTAAAATCTACTAAAAAACTTGCAAAATATACATTACCTAAATGGACATAATTTTATACTTCTAATTGTGGAAATTAAATAAAAGTATCTTTATATAGATCAGGAATTACAGCAAGAGCATTCTTGATCACATTCACCTAAACATTTGAGCCACTAAGAAAAATGCAAGATCCAGCTTCATTATGCTTAGTTGTGTGTCTCACCTGTACATCATACAATCTGCTCTCATACTGAAAAATCTCTCGCCAGTATGGAAGCATTTTAGTAGCTTACTCACTTGGAGCTTCATTCATTTTCCATATTCTCTTACACTTGCCTAGCTAATGCACTAGCCATTACATAGGCTTTTAAAACAACAGATAAACTACTTGAATGTTAGCTATTTCTAGTTAAGATTAACTTGAGCTTATCATTAACAAGAAAAGAAGACTTCTTTACTAAATAGCATTGTAATTGTTAGGAAACCTACCTTGTGAATTTTAAATAGAACCTCACAGAGGTTATAGATTTTTTCAGCTCGTACCCAGTCTAGTGTGCTTACCTATAATATCAAAAGAAAATATTAACAATACATTCTTTGTTCTAAAATCATGTACAGATGAAAAAAAATTAAAAATATTCTACTGGATGCTCTAAATATAGGCACATTACTACATTTAATAGCTAGCATTTAGAAAAGATGCAAATAGCATTAAATTTTTACAGAAACAGCATATACAGGAGTCTTGCTATTAAAAAGTAATAAATAATTTCATTGATTTTTTCCCCCTTTATTGCTACAGTATGACAGAAACCTCTTTGTAATCTCTGTGGTGAGTTACATAAGCATATTTATTTTCCAATATGCTAATATAGAAAACGCAGGCTCTCAAACCCAGAGTCATTCAACTTAATCTCTCAATTTAAAAAAAAATCTTACAATTAACAGACCAAGATGTGTTCTTAAATTCGAGTTTACATACACTTGGGCACCAGTATCTTAATATTTCTATTAAAAACTAAAAATAACTATGTGACTGCAATATTTGAAGTGAAGAATGTCATTGATGCACTTAATAATAAATATGAAAAGATTTAATTTTTGTTTTCTCTTGAAAGTACTTTATCCTGTTGATAAGACACGTTGTTAAAACTTGTCAGTTAGAAGGATATTTGAAGTTTTTCCCTAAATTCTAGTTCATTATATAATGTGGTAATCTGTTTTCTTTTACAAACAGTACCTAGCCTATGTCGTTCAAGAAAAAAAAAGAACCCATACGTAGGAAAAATACAAGGGGAATGCACATTATTTTGATTATATATTTTAGAGTAAAATCCTATCTCTCAGTGAATGCACAGAAATGGCTGTATAAATATATGAACAATTTGACTAAATTATAACTTTGAGGCTTTTAGCACTCAGAGATAAGTGCTTTGGTTGATCTAATAGCAACTTGGATGATTTAAAATACTAGGGCAGATGTAGCTTTGTCCTGTACCCATCCTCCTTCCAAAAGGAAAAAAAGCAGAAAAATTAAATTAAATTATTCATGTAAAGCAAAATTTGGCTGTAAAATATCTGGCTTCCGTGGATGAAACTTAACTAGAAAAAAAATATGAAATTCTAGAAGAGTTGTTTTTTTTTTAATCTATATTCTCAGTAGCATATAGTTCACCTATAATAATCAATCTTGTTCCTCATGTTTTGCATGAAGATCAACATGATTTTTAAAATTTATTTTTAAGTTTATTTTCCTGATCTTCATAAATTCTAAACCATTCAGCAAAATGGTAATAAAATTATGAGAGTCCAAACACTTAGGAGCAGACTTATGTGACTTCTACTGGCTATAAAACGTTATTTCACATAGTCCTGTTAGAGGAATCTTATATGTTCTTATGTCCACTCCAATTGCAAGTAATGAACATTAATATCGAGTAGACCTCACAGCTACGTGGTTCAAAGCAGTGTTTCAGAATTTACCAGATTTTTTTCTTCCTAGTGTGGAAAGCATCCCACCTAAATTTAGATACTAGAAGTATCTGATCTTAATAACCTAATCTAACTCTTATCAATCTAATCTTAATTTCAATTTCAATATATTGGGAAAGAAGAGAAAAGGCAGTACTTTCTCCCACTTTCTCTAACTTGAGATTAGATCTTTTACTTTCTGATGACTAAATTTAGATGAGATTAATTACCTGTTGCAAATAGGACTGAAGACCTCTAGAAGAGAAAGTTCTATCATGACATCTTTCAGGATATAAAGGCACTTATATTCTAGGGTTCTCCATTTGACGGTTTTTATATTTTAATAATCAGATGACAAACGTCACTTGAATACAGTGCAGGCAGTAGAACTTTCTGTTTTATTATAAGCAATTTCTCATCATAAATTAAAGCTTCGAAAGTTACATACAACTACCTTTAAAAGTACATAAAATGTAAAAAAAAAGCACCTTTAGACACTACTCTAAAGGAATTTTGTCAAATTTAAATTTAATATTAGTTGTTTTAGAAAACTAATTTAAAATAATTTTAGACATGATACTTGTCCTTCCATCTCTTCATAAAATGTAACAATTTTTAGAGCCTTACATTTCTAATTTTTAAATTTGTTACTCTTTCACTTCTAGTAAGCTCCATTTAATATTTTATTTGAGTTTTGCTTTATAATTATTGCTAAGAGTAAGCAATAACACAAGTTTAGAGTCAACCAAAACTGAGGAATTATAAAGCCAATTCATAAAGAAATATTATACATTTAAACATGTTCCATAGAGCAAGTATCACGGGTGTTTGCTTAATCCTTTTTTACATGAAGATATTTTTTTACTTCGATGGATGTTTAGAAAATAATTAAATAATAACTAAGTAAATAAAAAATAATATATAAATAATAAATAGATAATAAATAAATTAAATAATACAGGTTTTGGCCCATTACTGTTGATCGTCAAAAGGGATCTTCATGCTTCTTGCAAAATAAGGTGTACAGACTGGAATGGTGGCTAGTTCATTATTTGGTCTTGAGTTTCTCAAAGGCAAAGATTCTTTTCAATCTCAGTTAAAAGCAGGAGAATCCTTCATTCCTATTACTGGCCAGACAAGATATAAAAGTGTAAACACCAGCTGAATCTGCTGTTTATGAAACTGAATTTAGTGACACAGGCTATAACATAAAAGCTGTTGAGACATGACTGAACCTTCACTTGCTCAAATAATTTGTTTTGATTCCTGAAGATTAATTTAAACTGTTTGGGTTCTTTGCTGCTATTAATGATGCTACCATGGACAATGGTGGCACTGCTGTGCCATTAAATTCACTCTGAATACATCAGCCTTCTCCCCATTGTCCTGTGCATCTCTTTCATTCTTTGACTCTCTGCAACCTCTTATGACTTTTTCAGTAGAGATAGCTAGTGATGATGATAACTGTTGGCATCTATATAAGACAAGATTTTATTTTACTGCGTATGGCAGAGAAAGGCTACCATACTTAAAGTCAAGAGTGAAACAGTCTGAATACCAAAGTGTGCAAGGTCATCAGGAAAACACAAATGACATGTTGAGAGGGATTTTAAGGAGGGGAAACAAACACACTACAAAGAGACAGTTAATATTATTTATAGTTTCCTCAGAGTGATCATAGTATGTCTAAGTTTAAAATGTTATCATTATAGACTGCATTGCTTTAAAAAAAAATCACAAATGATCATACACTTCTAGTCAATGAGAAAAGCTGGAAAGAATCAGAAAAGTTTACAAAAAGTGCAAGATCCTTAATTTCCTTTAAAGGATGCTTCCATTTATTGCAGGCTTATCCAACATCACACATGAAACAACTGGATAATGATAGATAAATAAGATAAATGAGATATTGAAATATATTCTGGAGGTAATAAAGTGTTTCTCATTATTTCCCCTTGGAATTGTTCCTAAAAGTACTCTATACATTACAATTTCTTGGTTTTATTTTAGCATGACAAGGTAACTATTTTTCAGTAAAGCATTTGACAAAATATTTCAAAAAAGGTATATTCAGAATGGGTCACTTAATGAGACATACTTATGAGACATACTTTCATTCACATGACTTTAGTTCTGACAAAGTGTCAAAAATAACGTCAAAATACATTAAAGTACCAAATAGCGTTCACTAAGCTTCCACTTTAATTCTTGTTTAATACATGAATGTATGGCCAAGAGTAGCTGAATGCTAGTGTTATTATTGGAAGACCAACTCCTTAACTAACTCAATGTATTATGTGATGTATTGAATACTTGGTTTCATATATATTTGGTTATATTAATTCCTTCTGAAAGATTGTAAAATAACGCATTAGTAAACGCACATACAACACTGAGCTGATAGATAATAAACATGAATAAAGATAGAAGAATGAGAACCTCAAGTTACAATTTTACGTTCATAATGAGAGACTGAATTAAATAAATAGAGTTACAAAAGCGCTAAGTGTTGCAGAAGTACTTTTTAGTTCAGCATGAGTTTCTATAAGTTCCTTGTGTTTTAAGAAAAGGCATTACAGTAGATTTCTGAAAATAAATAAACTAATAAAATCTAGTTTTACTTAGACCAAGGAATCTCAGCATCAGTTCAGGCTCATATTCCAAATATACTTAGCTTTAAATGAGTGTGTTAATCACTGATTTTTCTTTAAAAAGTTATGATTTAAAAAAGAGAGAAAACAAAAACATTAAATTCATTCTGACAGATATATGTAGTAAAGGACAAACCGAAAAAGTTACTCCCTATAAGAGAATTCTGCAATTATAAAATAAACATAAAAGACTGTCATGCCTATTCAGAGATCAGCATTAAAGGATTGACTAGAAATGAGAAACAGGTATGGGGTTCACGTAAAAGAGAATCACACTTCAAAACTCATTAAAGTCAAAGGAAACAGATCATACTCTTTAAATTTCTATGAACACTGAATCTGCTCTGGAAATCTCCAGTGCCCCCCCCAAAATATTAAAAAAAATGAATATATTTAAAGAATAAAACTTAAGAAAAAAACATCAAAGTGGTTATTACTGGAATATAGAGAATGCTGCATGATCTGACAATTAAGCAGAAGCATTCAACCCATCTAGACATACTAAAAGGTCTAGGCAAAAGATGAAATACTTTTAGGTCAGTAGTAATTTATTTCAGTGGCCTCTTCACTCTTCAATGGAAAAAATGAGCCAAGTATAATTTTAAAAAATTATTAAAAGATATTAAGAAGGAAAAAAAGAATTAAGAAATGTTCTTGAGATGAACTATAACATAGCAGTAGAAGAAGCCTAAACATGTCCAAAATAACTCCAACTTGATGGTACAAAACACACACTGAAGGATAGTCAGATCCCAGGAAATATGTAAACAAAAATACTTGTGTGTAGAGTTAGAAAGTTCACCAAAAGCATTCATGGTCAAGTCTATGCCCTCCAACTCATTGCCACCTCTTTCCTAATACGTCACATTGACATTATGTATAATGTAAATTACAAATTTAAGTATTTAAAACTCACCAGTACTCGCTAACATTCAAGGACTGCTCCTGTGCTAATTATATTATGCAAGCTTTTATTCTCTGTAATATTTTTCAAAGATGGAACTATTTCTGTAACTTTCACATTATTCTTGTATTTATTCCTTTTCTTAAAACTGCAAGCAGCATATGCAGTGATTGCCTAGCTGCCTTCACCTAAACCACTTCAGCGCTATTTATTTAATTATGTTGAAAGAGAGAGTTTTGTAATTAAAAAGAAGACAACATCTCCAAAGATACGGCTGCTGTAAGATTTGAATTTAAAAACTATATTGAACTATGAGAAAGACATAGAAAATCAAGCAGTACAAACCTCCCCTACATACAGCACATATTTCATAAAATCAAAACATTTCATTTTCTGGAAATTTGCAATGACATAAAAAATAGTTCGTATTTGAATGACAATTTTGAATAATGTCTCTCCAATTTCTTTTAGGATATGAATTCAGAACCTTTTCCAGATCTGAAAATTGACAGAAATTTATTGGATGCTTTTAGAATGTAATAAAATACCGCTTGTATATTAACATTGACACAATAATAATGCAATGGTGTTTTTCACATGTGCATTTTCAGAAATGTGCCACAATTCCAATATAGCAATCTGTAAATGAAATGTGTAATTTCTTAAATACAGTCAGATAAGCCACTTCAGGGATGCAGAAAGACCATTCTCTGTTCATCACAACATTCTTCATATTTACTTCTATGGTAAAGCTTCTACATTTTTGGAAACACCATCTAAGATATTTTTGAAGTGGAGTATAAATGCCGCCATATTTTTTTTTTCATATTATAATACCCACTTTTTTTTTTTTCACAATTGTCTTTATTTTTGCCCACGGATAGCTATATTTTCCATTCTTATGAAAGTTAGCAGTTGTATTTACATTCATATCTTCTTTTACACACAATGAAATAGAAAAAGAGTAGAAATTGTACCAGATCCTTTTACAAGGAGTTGTAAAGTTATGGATAAGGCCATTACAACTAAAGATAACTGTATGACTTTTAGGTCATCTACTCTGAACACACTACCTTCATACACTTATACCCTACATTGATTCAGTATGCAAACAGCAATATCATCATAGAAACATCTCCAAAACAAAATGTAATGTTAACTCATTACTCAGCTTCTAAAGATCAAGCAAGTTAAAACATCTGTATTTTTGTGATAGAACAACAATTTTTCAAATGTTTCACTTAACATAGTACAAAAAAGTCAGTCAGAGTTGGTAAGAGCAGTACGAATAAACATCTCTAAAAATAGTGATACAGCTCTGTGCATGGCTTTTTGTGGGTACCTGTGTTTCCAGCTACAGAGCTAGGACATGGGGCACAGAACCAATGATAGGGCACAGCACGGGTTGGTGGCTCCCTGAGTGCCATAGGAGCTCCCTTGGGGTCTGGTAGGGCAAGGTCCTCGGCAGCCAGTGCCCATCCCATTGCCAAGTAGTGGGCTGACCCTGTCCAACAGCTAAGTACCCACACAGTCAATCGCTAACTCCCTGTCTCCCTGCAGTGGGATGAGGGAGAGAATAGGAAGAGCAAAATCAAGAAAATTAATGGGTCAAAATAAAGACAATTTAATCAATGATGGAAAAAGGAGAAAAACAAGTGATGCAAAGGTGATCACATCTTGCCTGCCCCAAGCAGACCGATGCTAGTCAGTCTCTAAGCAATAGCTACCTTTGAAGACGAAATCCTAATTTTTTATTGTTGTTGTTCTTCTAGTACTTAATATCCCTTTTGGCCTATTTGGGTCAGCTGTCGTGGCGGTGTTCCCTCCCAACCTCTTGCCTATGCCCAGGGTGAGCAGTGTGAGAACAGAGGGAAATTGTGCAAGCAAAGTTCGGTAACAGCCAAATCACTGGTGTGTTAGTGCTGTTTTAGTCACAAATACAAAATCCACTGCCATAAAGGCTGCTATGAACAAAGTTACCTCCATCCTAGCCAGGTCCAGTACATGGCCCCAGCCAGGAGCGCAGCAGCCCCAGGGACTGTGGGTAGCTTCAGCTCTGGGCACCAGGCACCTCGCTGGGGACAGGGACAGGCTGAGGCCAGGCCTGGACGTGTGCCCGTGGGCAGGCCTGGCTCACTGCAGCCCAGGGCTGGGCAGGACAGAGAGATCGGCTCTGCTGTGCTACTGGGGCAGGAGTTGATGGCCTTAGTGGAGCTGCTGTGGGGTGCTGGGCTGTGGGAAGGGTGGAGGGAGCCCCAAGGAAGACGGTCAGAGATAGTCATGGCTGGAAGTGCCATCAGGGCACTGATAATGTTCTTCAAAGTATGTCTTCAGATCTAGGTTTGAATCTCCATGTGGGTGGTTGCTGCCAACAGGAATCTGCCAATTTCCTGTTTTATTTTTTTTTTTCCTGATATAACACAACCGTGGAACGATTAAACAGCAAGAAAACTGGTCAACAGGTTTTATGATTTATAGGCTCTGTCACACTTACCAGTATATCTGAGTACTGGGATGATGTAACACATTGACCAAAGGGGTTCCCTTTGTTCATTTTTTTTTTGAAAAGTCACTGTTTCTACAAAAACATTGTGCAGAAACACAAGAGTGTAGTATACACTGACAAGTAACATAGTATGAATACTACCAAACATTCACCCTCACTTGTCTGTTCTTAGTAGAGAGCTGAACATGATAAATTAAGTAGTTTATGCCCAATTAGTATCATGTAGATGGATAGTTTTAATTATAGAAAAACTGTTTCTTCAAAAGCAGGTCTGAAAACAACAGTTCAAATTTATAAAGGAAAAGCATTCATGTGGTGTGTTATTTATTTGTTTAATATTTTTGTATTGTTTTTGCATTTTAATTGGTTTGTAGAAATTGAATAAAATTTTAGTTCCTTGACTTAATATATAGACAAATAATTTTTTTAGAGAGGAAAAAAAAACTTTTCACAGATGTTGCCTCATTTTTAAAAGAATACTACTCGCCATTTTAAAAATGCTTGAAGTTAATAGGAATAATTGGATTTAGAATTTCAATCTAGTGAGAGAAAAAAGGCCACTAATTGCTTCTCATAGAGGTTCATAAATAAGATTCAAAGAGTATATACTTCTCAAAGTTACAAGTTACTGCAGATGGTATATATGTAAAGGATTATATTTTCTTTGGATCAGCTGAAGAAACTGGGAGACTGACCATCTTCTAAGTAAAACTGTAAGGAAGTTGTATAATTGAAATGGCATTCTAATTCCACATTTTATTAATTTTGATTTGTTTAAAGTAAAGGCTCTCTGAAAAAAAAAAAAAAAGAAAGGATAAAACAATACCATGTGGTAAATATGGCTCACTTTTTAAGCGTTTAGAATTCTACAGCTCATTTCTGTTTTATTCTTTAAATTAAGTTTTATTAGGGTTTTTTTTTTTAGAGGAGTATTAGATAAAGATAAGTAATCTGTTGTAAAATGGAATTATGGAATTCTTGTTACTAGCTATGCAAATTATCAAAGTAAGATGACGTAATTTGTTCAAACTGTACAACTAGCGTTGGATTCTCTGTAACAATTCAATTCCTTGCCAGTGTGCTAAATCCACAAACATGTTCTAACAGTATGGATGCATTATTTCATAATATATCTTATCTCTAAGAAAATGGAATAACTACCAACTTATTATACATACAAAATACCTTAGAATAAATAAGAAATATTGAGCCTAACCAACTGGAGAAAAATCTAAACTTAACAACTTTAAAAAGTAAAACACTTACTCCCTGTTAGGAATTCTTTGAACTATCCAATTATGGTAAGATTTTTCAGAGAACCTTGAAAGACATTGAATATCTAAAGTTTATTGAAATTCAGAGGCACCGATGGCTTTAACTTATTTTGAAATCTCAGCCAATCTCAGCCAACAACTTCACTTTTTAAGACATAACAAACAGGTTTACATTTACAATGTAACTATTACAAAAATATATCTTTTTACCGGTGGAGTGCTGAAAATATAGAAGGATGAGCCCTTCAGTGCTAGAAATTTGCATTTGTAGAGCTGAGATGAATCTGTTCCTTCAAGTCTCTCATTTACCCATCCCATATGTATGACCTGTAAAAGACAACAATTGAAAATTAAAGCTCTGTTCTTCAGTGGAGCATAAAATATATCTGAATAGGTCAAGTCTTTCCATAAGGAAGAGTGGCAATGTTAGAACAGGATGTGACATCTTCTCCTTCACATTTGCCACTAACCATGCTCTTGAAGTGTACAGTATCACGCCAGTGTGTGTCAGAAGTCCTTCAAGAGACTTAAAGTTACAGTACAGGTTGAATCTTGTCTGAAATAATCACCATGCAAAAAGCCACCTAGATATTTCTCAGCAGATTCCCACTTGAGCTGGCAGAAAACCTAAGTGTACTGAAATAGTTCAGCCGGCAGTTTATAAAAAACATGATCCTACATCATCTATAGCGCAATTAAAATTTGGACATACTGAAACTTCTGTTACATGTACCTCTAAAGAAATACATCTGAACAAATCACTAGATTTACCTGAAATCAAACAGATTTCTGTATGCTCATGTTTCCCACCGTTAACAAAGAGTCTTTGTTACACTGATTGTCATTCAGAGTTTATATACTTTTTTATATACAGTTTATCTCATGATGATTTATATTCTCACAGAATTAAAAGTTAAATTCAGTTGTTATAGAACTTTACTCTAACGGTATTACAATACATGTCGGTATTTCCGATAAATTAATTTTAAGAAAAACTAAAATTAAGTAAGACAGCATGCTTCCTTTTTGAGATTAATGCAAAGGTATAAAGGAATAATGCCATAGTGTGGTAGCAGAATATCATGAATGTAGTTACCCAACAAATATAACAAATGTAAACATTTTAGGTGTAATTTTGCACACATTAAGAAGAAGATATTGCCCTTGGAACAGGTACTCCAATATAGAGCGATCCGCCAATCTGAATATGCTGCTATTGCCGATAAGATTGCTCATTTTCAATTAAGGGTACACTTACAGAAAATACTGAGTTACACAGGGGCAGAAATATCACTTGGGAATATATGGAACCCACAGGGGTTTGCTGGAAGTCAGTGGAAGAAGCCTGAAGAAGGTATTCATTAAATGGCATGCAAACTTTATCATTTTTTCCACAGATACATTTGGGAAAGCTGTGATGATCACAGGAATGCTTTTCTATTGCAAGCCCAGTGTGCATACCTGGAGTTACTACCAACAGAGCAAAAGGTGAAAAGAATGGACAGGGAGTAGCTAACAGTACAGATGCATGCTCACGCTCTTGTATCATGAAAATCTCACACATTGCTTTCTAATATAGTATTTAATTTATTAATTACATCTCTTACCAATCAACTTATTCAGAAATAAATAATAAATCAATATGTTGAGCTGGACAATCCTTCTCTATTTACTGAGCTTCAGCATTAACATTTTAAAGGAAATCTAAGAAACAGCACAATAAATACCGCAGCCTTTCCAATTCTCATTTTGCTGTTGTGTAAATTTAATGTCTCACCAAAACATTGTTTCTGCAGTAGTCAGCAAAGGCTTAGAAACAGGATGTTCAGACACTTCATTACTTAAGCAAAATATACAGTATTATAGAATCATAGAATGGTTAGGGTTGGAAGGGACCTTTAAAGGTCATCTAGTCCAACCCCCCTGCAAGGAGCAGGGACATCTTCCACCTTATCAGGTTGCACCAGCCGTCTTAACATCTTCGTGTCCCTCCTCTGGACCCTCTCCAACAGGCCCATGTTCTTCTTATGCTGAGAGCTCCAGAACTGGACGCAGTACTCCAAATGGGGTCTCACCAGAGCACAATAGAAGGGAGAATCACCTCCCTTGACCTGCTGGCCACACTTCTTTCAATGCATCCCAGGATGTGGTTGGCTTTCTGGGCTGCAAGTGCACATTGCTGGCTCATGTTGAGCTTCCCATTAACCAACACCCCCAAGTCCTTCTCCTTAGGGCTGCCTCAATCCATTCTCAGCCCAGCCTGGATTTGCTTGGTGTCGCCCCGACCCACGTGCAGGATCTTGCACTGGGCCTTGTTGAATTTCCTGAGGTTTGCATGGGCCCACTTTTCAAGCCCGTCAGGTCCCTCTGGATGGCATCCCTCCTCTCCAGTGTGTTGACTATACCACATAGCTTGGTGTCACTGGTGAACTTGCTGAGAGTGCACTCAGGACCCATTGCCCATGTCACCGAGAAAGATGTTAAACAGGGCTGCTACCAATACCAACCCGTGAGGAACGCCACTTGTCACCGGTCTCCACTTGGATATCGAGCTGTTTACCACAGCTCTTTGAGGGAGGTCATCTAACCAATTCCTTATCCACCAAGCGGTCCATCCATCAAATCCATGCTTCTTCAGTTCAGAGACAAGGATGGCATGTGGGACAGTGTCAAATGCTTTTCACAAGTCCAGGCAGGTGACATCAGTTGCTCGTCCCTTATCCACCAATGTTGTAATGCCACCGTAGAAAGCTACCAAATTTGTCAGGTATGATTTGTCCTTAGTGAAGTCATGCTGGCAGTCACCAGTCACCTCCTTACCTTCCATGTGCCTTAGCATAGTTTCCAGGAGGATCTGCTCCATGATTTTGGCAGGGATGGAGGTGAGACTGAGTGGCCCATAGTTCCCCAGGTCTTCCTTGTTTCCCTTTTTAAAAATGAAGGTTCTGTTTCCCCTTTTCCAGGCAGTGAGAACCTCACCAGACTGCCACGGCTTCTCAAATACGATGGACAGTGGCTTGGCAACTTCATTCACCAGTTCCCTCAGGACCTGCAGATGCATCTTGGCAGGTCTCACGGACTTGTGCACCTTCAGGTTCCTTAGATGGTCTTGAACCTGTTCTTCTCCTACTGTGGATGGTTCTTCATTCTCCCAGCCCCTGCCTACATAATTTGTGACTTGGGCAATGTGGCTAGAGCCCTTGCTGGTGAAGACAGAGGCAAAAAAGTCATTGAGTACCTCAGCCTTCTTCATGTCCCAGGCAATTCCTGTTTCTTTTTGGAGAGGGTCCACATCTTTCCTGGTCTTGTTTTCACCCCTGACGTACCTATACAAGTTTTTCTTGTTGCCTTTGATGTCCCTGGCCAGATTTAACTCTATCAGGGCTTTAGCCTTCCTTACATGACCCCTGGTCGCTCATACAATCTCTGCATTCCTCTCAGGCTACCTGTCCTTGCTTTTACCCTTTCTAGGCTTCCTTTATGTTTTTCAGTTGGTCCAGGAGCTCCTTGTACTGCTGATAATCCTCTATAAACTATACTATATATTTTTTTCAGCACGGTAGTAATATAATATCAAATAACACAGACAAAAAGAATAATGTGTAAATCATAGGGCACAAACAATACAATATTCTCCTTTACATTCATAAAGTAATGTTTTCTGACTTGAAAATGGACACCATTTATTAACCTGTAACAGTATTAAAATCTTTACTAGAAAAGTAACTTACTGATTAAACTGATAAATTGATAAGCAAAGGATATGTCTCTCTATAATGTTCTTTGTTCATCGTCTTTATCGTCACCATTTATTCTTACAGCAGCATTCACCAAATAATTTTGGAATTATCCATAATGTCAAATGGCAAAACTAAGTCACAGATAAAGTCTACAGCTTCCCCAAGTTATTGATCAAACATCATATATTAAAGCAAACATGACAGATTCTGAGAAATATAATTGGATATCTTGTTGAAACATGTTCACTTAATATATTAAAATATATTAAAAAAAGGAAAATATGAAGTTCTTAGTTGAAACTCAGGGCAGGATGGTATCAAAATATTGGAATTCCACTTGTCAATATTGTGTTTTCAATTCAAAAACCACGTTATTTCCTGTGATTGACAGGAAAAACTTGATTTATCTAGTTGACTGAAACCACAGGTTGGCCCATAAGCACTGGCCAACACTAATTGTGCGGCCACCAGTGTTGGCCAGTACCAATAGAAGTGCAAAACCATAATTTCAAAGTGCAAAACCATAATTTCAAAGTGCAGAACCATAATTTCTTTGAATACAATTCTAAATTTTAAAAAGGACACAGAATTCCTCTAACTGAAGTCAAATGAGATTTGTTTTTCAATGAAAATGTGCTTTATATCAAAGTTTTTCATCCATTAAATGAGAAAAATTTCCGTTACTTATTTTATGGAATTCACGTGAAGGCCCTATGTTGTGACTTAACCCTAGTTGGCAACTAAGCACCACACAGCCACACCACCCTCGCCACACCAGTGGATTGGGGAGAGAACAGTAAAGGTAAAAGTAAGAAAACTCACAGGTTGAAAAAAGAATAGTTTAATG
>WHYT01017056.1:715415-733767 GCA_009806455.1 Tetrax tetrax
CATTTATACCTATTATTGGATTATCCAACAAAGCCTATACAACCAAATCTGTATAATATTTGTTTAAAATATTGTGATGTCAAGAAATGTCATAAACCTCACTGGAATCAAGATACATTGCAGTAATCACCTGTCACACATCCACAAGATGTGTTAAACCATCACAGGAGGAAGTTAGATTGGTTGTCACTATTTATTCTTGACAAATCCCTCAGGATGGTCATTCGTTATCTTGCAGCTGCACAGAAATATTTTGGGAGTGGCGTCCCTCAGGGGTCGTGTTGGGGCCGGCCCTGTTCAACATCTTTGTCGGCGACATGGACAGTGGGATAGAGTGCACCCTCAGCAAGTTCGCCGATGACACCAAGCTGTGTGGTGCAGTCGATACGCTGGAAGGGAGGGATGCCATCCAGAGGGACCTGGACAGGCTGAAAATGTGGGCCCGTGCCAACTTCATGAAGTTCAACCAGGCCAAGTGCAAGGTCCTGCACCTGGGTCGGGGCAATCCCAGGCACAAATCCAGGCTGGGCGGAGAACGGATTGAGAGCAGCCCTGAGGAGAAGGACTTGGGGGTGATGGTGGACGAGAGGCTCAACATGAGCCGGCAATGCGCCCTTGCAACCCAGAAGGCCAACCGCGTCCTGGGCTGCATCAAGAGGAGCGTGGCCAGCAGGTCGAGGGAGGTGATTCTCCCCCTCTACTCTGCCCTGGTGAGACCCCACCTGGACTACTGTGTCCAGTTCTGGAGTCCCCAACATAAGAAGGACATGGACCAGCTGGAGAGGGTCCAGAGGAGGGCCACAAAGATGATCAGAGGGCTGGAGCACCTCTCCTATGAGGACAGGCTGAAAGAGTTGGGGCTGTTCAGCCTGGAGAAGAGGAGACTCGGGGGAGACCTGATACCGGTCTTCCAGTACCTCAAGGGGGCCTACAAGAAAGATGGGGAGGGACTCTTCAGCAGGGCCTGTTGTGACAGGATGAAGGGTAATGGTTTTAAAATAGAGGGAGGTAGATTTAGATTGGATATTAGGAGAAATTTTTTTACCGTGAGGGTTGTAGAGCACTGGAACAGGGTGCCCAGAGAGGTGGCAGATGCCTCTTTCCTGGAAACATTCAAGGCCAGGTTGGATGAGGCTCTGAGCAACCTGATCTAGTGGGGGATGTCCCTGCTTCTTGCAGGGGGGTTGGACTAGATGACCTTTGAAGGTCCCTTCCAAGTCTAACCATTTTATGATTCTATGGTTTTGTTTATTTATTTCAAATTTCTTTCTAGAGATTGAAGTTAAATTGACTGGTCTCCAATTTTCCAACTTCTCTTTTTTTTTTTTTCCATTAACAACCAAGATGCTAGCTCCTTCCTAGTCTTTTGATATGTCACATGGCAGACACAAATTCCCTGAAACATCTTGATAATAGCTGTGAGATAATTTTGACTAGTTTTTTTTTCAAATATCACAGGGCATTAAAACCATACATACCACCAAAACTTTCTTTTGTATTGTAATCTGAGATTAAATGGGTTTTGCTAGTACTTTTTGCAATAAAAATCCTTTGGAGTTGACTTTTTTAGTGAAGGCTGACTACGTTAAGTAGAAGATAAACATTTTCCTTTCACTCTTGCTATTAATGCACTGAGAGCGTAATTTTTTGTTACTCATCTATCTCTTGCTGGTTGCATCTTAATTTGTGTCCTGGCTTTCCTGGTACTGTCATATGCTGTGCTTTTACAATCATTGTCTCTAGATTTCATTTTCTGTGTGATTTTCCCTGAAGGTCAACAAAGAGGTTACGGCAAAAAATCAAAACAAACGAGGGAAGAGACAATGTAGGAAGTAGTGCAAGTACGTTTTACAGCATCACAAGAAAAAAATATGCATATTCTTAATTAGCATCTGACCAATATTTTCCTATTTATACGAAGGAGAATCTGTATTGTTTTAGTGGAGCACAGGAATTTATCACATTGTCTTAAAACCATTAAAAAATACCCTGCAAACAAAATAAAAAACCTTGCAAGTAGTTTTTCTGTACAGAGAATTGCCTAATTTACTGTTTCATAAAAAATATAGAGCAATCCAGTAGTGTGTTATGTTTTTGAAAATTGAGTCCCAAATCTAAATGTCTACTGATACCACAGAATCAAGTGCTTTCAAGTCTCTAGAGCACCGTAATAAATTACATCAAGCAGAATCAAAAGTTCTAATATTTGGAGAATCGTGGCTGTAAACACCCTCCACACTCAATAAAATAATGTACAACCTGGCTCAATCCCTTATCTCCTTGTGGAGCACCAATACGCCCAAGAGTATCCAGTGCACGGATGCTGTGTGCTTTGTCATCTACACAGGTTACACATACACTCAGACCCAGAGCTTCAGCAGTGGTACTTATTTAATACCTTTCAAACTCATGTAATCCCCACATATCTTTGCAGTCCTTGACATAGACTAACTAGCACGACATGCCCTGGGTTAACTAGAACTCTCTAAACAATCCCCAAGAACAGTCTGGGATTTAAACATTGGTGGGAATTATTTCCAATAGGCAGTTTAAATGCAGACATCCTGCTTTGGTGGGAGGAGAAAATTTAAAAGAGTGGAAGTAGCGAGGCCATGCCAATTAGCTTCATGACCTGATACTGTTTATTTTAACAGTACAAATATATTCATAATAATTACAACTACGACTACCTTTCCTACTGCCTCTTTCTAACTTTGGATCATAGACACAGGGCAAAGTCCAAATTTCTTGTCTGACATCTTTGGCAAAGAGACTCTTAAATACATGTGGTTAGACCTGGGAACCAGTATCTTAGTCCTTTAGACCAGAGACCCCTGTTGGCTGGACCAATACTGGAAGTCAGATCAGTGATATCTCTCTCTCCCCCTGTCTCCCCTCATTCTGCTTACTCTTATACCTTTTTTCTAGTAAGTAATGCAAGGTATAAAACCCTCACATGCATGGCAAATGGTATTTCTGCTACCCAATTATTTACCAATGAGCCTAGCTATTGAATAGAAGTCTCAGTTTACCCACAGACCTCAGGTGTTGTATATACCTTATTCCAACCAGGGAAAACTGGTGAATCTGAGTCACCTCTCCCCTCTTCTCGCCATTGTGTGCTGGGACCAATTAAATCCTATGTGACATAGTTACAGGAGAGAATTTGGGAAGTGACACTTGTCACCTTCTCCTCTCTTCTCGCCATTGTGTGCTGGGACTGAGTAAATCGGACACAACGGAGTCGCCGGCAAGAAGGTGAGATGTGAAAACCTGAATGCCAGTTTGTTAAAGAGCTATGGAAACCAGAATCTGAATTAAACCTATCCTGATCCAACAGTGTCCCTTTATGAAAGATTAAATTGGAATCTAAAGGCAATGAAGAAAACTCACCACAGGTGACACAATAACAAAGCTCTAAGGACCTGTTTAATTCTTCGGGAATGTCAATACTCAAAAGCAAAGATAAATTTGCACCTATCACCAATTTTACATCGTGCTACCTCTTCCAGTGACCTTCAATCTCTTAAGCTTACCCCTTCTTTTAATTTTAAATCAATTGCATTAACAAGAGCTATTCACATTTGTACAAGCATTATGCAACTGACATTAATAGTCACCATTAATCTAATGTAGATGAAGTCCTCTCCTGTTTTCAGTTATCATTGTCAAGTTTTATTTTATTCCTTTGTGGTACATATATATGAGAGATTCACATTTTGGTTACTTTCAAAGCAAATTTGCACAGGACATTTTAAAGTCTGAATTTTTAACATTTGCTCCCTTAATATTTTATGTTTTCTAGTTTTATTTCCTTAATCTGACCAAATACATTATCAACTTTATTTTTTTTCTCGCTTTTTGGCAGAGAACAATCCAATGTTTGTTGCTGTCAGTCCCACCTTAAATTTTCAAGTCTTGAAATGAAGGTCCTAATTGTATCCTCCCTTCTTTTCATATTTGAAATATATTTGAAAAGTGGAATAGATAGTTGAAAGCAGAATGGATTTATACTGCCTAAATTTAGACACCTACTTCAGATTATATGCTATGAGGCTACTCTTCTTAGGACCTCAGTATAGTCGAAACAGAAAAAGAGGCTTCTATAAAGGATGATTTAAAGTGCTAATATCAAATTCCACATTTGAACAACTTTCTGTAACAGAGTAATTTTCTGTACTGACTATCTAGGCTGTTTATGGAGACTAGTCTGTTTATTTAGGAAATCAAATTAGCCAGTTAGTGATAGGCTGCATGACTGTTCTCAATATTTTTTAAAAACTGAGTAAGAATATGTCTTCCTTTTTTTCAAGTAAACCCATTATCTGTGGTCAAACTGATATGAATAAACTCTGAATAGCTACTATAGTACTTGTAGGAGAGAGTTAATCCAACAAAATATATCCAAATTCAATATTTTTTCTCCTGGCATTCATAACAACCTGTTTTTCATCTCAGTTTAATTAATAATTAAAAGCAATGGCAAAGAAAGTAATTAAGCACTCCCTTCTTATACACAATAGGTATTTCTTTTGATTTTGAGGGTAACTTTATTATCTACTATAAATAGAATTAAAGTATCTAGTAGGTTTTGAGGAGTATTTTTTTTTCAAAGTACTGCCTCAGACATAAGTAAACCATTTCCTGTGTAAGAAAATGTCAATGGTTAAATATTTTTAATAACTTCTAGAAGAGTCTATAAATAACCAAATTAATTTTCAAATATGATGACTAAATGGTGACATATGAAAGAATATACAAGCTGTAAAACTAATAAATATCTATTTGATCCTGATATGAAGAATTAATTTTGACTCAGTGTTTGACTTCTGTAATAAAATTCCATAATAAATTTCTGCAGTAAAACAGTATAAAAGACATCTTGCCTAATTTTCACTTTTATAATCTACAAACTCAGCATTTTTTGAAACAGTAGAGACTGCGCTCTTTGTGCCTAAGTAACAACTCAAGGTCAGATTGATGGAATGAAAGCAGACATAAGTGAAACTCATTAACTTTAAAGTACTTCCCACAATCAGCCTGGAAAATACTACCATTATATTTTACAAAGTAAATGAAAAAACTCTTTGCAATACTACAAGAAGTAAGAATACTTCCCAGTGCAGTAAATTCATCTGGGCCTTCAGGACATTTGGCTAGTGGGAGTGGAAGAAATATCTCATCAGGCTCCTGAGCTCCAAGAGTCCCAGACAAACAATCATGGCAAACATAGTCTGCACAGCATGACACATGTGAAAAAGACTGGATTTGTAAGAAACTCCTTGGCTATCAGTGCACCACATGTGATGTAAATACTGAGTTAACTTGTCGGGCTCTCTGCTGCAATACTGCATGCAAACACACACTATGCTTTCCAAGGCTGGGCTGTGAATTTCATTGTCCCCCTCTCATTTATTTAATGGCTCTATCCAACCCACTTTAAAGTCTATAGTGGAGGATTCTACTCACAACTGTGGCTTAGTAAGAATCTGCTGTATTAAGTAGATCATTTGAGAACCTCAAACTATATAAAACTTGGTTTTAGAATTTTAA
The DNA here is from genome assembly GCA_009806455.1 of Tetrax tetrax. Lineage (NCBI taxonomy): Eukaryota > Metazoa > Chordata > Aves > Otidiformes > Otididae > Tetrax > Tetrax tetrax. The sequence goes on from WHYT01017056.1 coordinate 720,969, forward strand.
AACTGACTAAATATGTGTATGTAAGTTCTACAAATTTTGCAACTTAACGCAATAACAGTAATTTAAAAAATTGGGTAATATAGTGAAAGACTTACCTGGTCTGAGGGAGAACAGCATTTATTTGCCATTTTCATCTATGAAAGAGAGAAGGAAAAATACACAGAGTTATTAATATGCTGAAATGTTTCCATGAGGCAATTAGCATTGACTTAGTTGCTGACTACTGTATAAATACTTCCAAATTGTATTGATAAGAAATTAAATCATTCAATTCATAAATACTAGATTTTTACTATTACACTAAATTTACAAAACCAAGGACTCAAAAGACAGGAAGTCTTTTATCAGGGTTTTCATTAAATCCTTCATAAAGATTTGCACTTATGAATTTAACTTTGCTGCTGTGAGTGAAAATATTACACTGTACACCTCATTTAGGTCTTAGTCAGGTCTTAGTTAAACAATTGCTTAAGCAGAGCTATAGATGAGGCATGTGATTAAGTACTTGTGAAATGAAGGCCAGAGAGTGTAAGACATGTTTAAAGATGAAGGAAATATTGTTTAGGCTTTCCTTTTAGTTCACTCTTCAAGACAAAGTTACATATCTTTCTTTTTCCTCTCTATTCAGATAATGAAGAATTTAATTGATTTCGGCTTTTCTTTGGCACTCATAGTTTGCATAGATGAGTCGTGACCAAACCCAGACAGATACTTCCTTTTTTAAAGTGAAACACTTATTTAAAGTGCAGTATTAGTAAGTGTAGTAATGATATGGAACCTAGACAGAAAAAGATTAAATGACTGGAAAGAGTGACTTCCCCTTATCCAAGGATGTAAGGTGCAAACTGTCCTATAGTTGATGAGTACTCACGAAGGCTCTTGTAGTCGAAAAGTCTTTCTTATAACAAATGAAAGGCTTGTGATAGAAGACCGAAGACTACAGCTATACACAGGAAAAACTACAATTGCCACAGAAAAAGAGCAGAAGAAATCCAGGCCTATCACTTGTATCCTGGCAATACCAGATTTCTAAGATCAAATCCACGGATAATCTTTGGAAGCAGAGCGTGTTTGCAGCCATGTAGCTCAGTACATGGTGATGTCATTGCCTGCTGTGGTGGGTTGACTGAGCAGCAGCTGAGCACCCACACAGCCACTCACTGCCTTCCCACACCCAGCAGGAAAACAAGAGAACAAGAAGAGCAAAAGCAAGAAAACTCGTGGGTTAAGATAAAGGGAGTTTCATAAGTGAAGGAAACAGGAAAAAAAACAAGTGATATACAGGCAATCACTCACTGCCTTCCACAAGCAGACTGATGCCCAACCAGCCTCCAAGCAACAGCCACTTTGGGAGATAAACTCTCACCTTCTTTGTTTGCTATGTCACTTCTATTGTTCTGCATGACGTTATATGGTATGGAATATTTCTTTGGCCAATTTGGGTCAGCTGTCCCAGCTGTATCCCTTCCAAATTCTTGCTCATCCCTTGCAGGGGGGCAGGGGTGTCAAAGTGAGAAAAAGTCAAAGCCTTGATGCTGTGCAAGCACTGTTCAGCAACAGCCAAAACGCTGCTACGTTATTAACACTGTTTTAGCCACAAATACAAAACACAACATCATATGGTTGCCTCCATCCCAGCCAGAATTAGTACACCTGCAAGAGGGCAACAGGCTTTGTGTTATGCTAATGACATAGGCCTCAGAATGTGTCAGGGTTTATCTGGACTTGTCTTGGGATACCTGGAGCTGTATTACAGCTGGTTTAGCTGTAACATAAACTTGTAATGACCATGAGACTAAACCTGCCTGGTTTTAGCAAAGTACAGCTGTGGGATGTAATGATATATACATGTATAAAAGTATATAAAGTGTATATATAAACACACACACTTGTAACTAATAGATGACAATAACAAGTCATTATTCTGCATAGAGTAAATTATCCACCACCGTAAACAAAATTACCCTAGGACAAAACATGATGAGGAGGAGTACAGGATGACAGCAGGAACTTGACTATCTGAACACAGAGTGATACCCAGGCTCAGGGCTGTAGGAGCTCACCAGTCAGTCCTAACTCATCATGGGCCATCAGGGCCCCTTCTCCTCCACAGGCACACTTTTGCAGCCCATTTTAATTGAATTCTGTGGTTAAACTGTGGATCAGACAGCTGAGAGTGACTGAGGCTCTGGGGATGAGGTGGCCAGACCTGCTGGGAGCCTGTGGCATCTGCCAGGCCTGGTTGTGACCGTGGGTAGAGTGCTGGGAGAGCCAGAAGAGCCTGCTAACCCCTTGGAGGGGGCCTGCCATGCTCCCCACCACCCCAGAGGAGGAACAGGGACCACCACAAACAGAGGCAGATCACAGTCTGCAGGCGCTGGCACCTGCACCATAGCACAGATGAGGACAGATGATGAGGATGGAGCTGAGATGCAGTTGCCAAGCAGAAGGGAGGGCCCCCAGGAAGGTTCCTTGCAGCTCTCGCACACAGCTCTGCCTACAGCAGCCTGATGCCAGGATACATGGTTGCACCTGCATCCTGGAGCACTTTGGGAGGAGGAAGAGGTAGCAGAGCTTCTTGGTGCTCTCAGGGCTCTGACATTAACAATCCAGTGGGAACTCAAGAATCCCACTCTGTAACTTGAATAAAACAAAATATGCCCAACGTTGCAGGAAGAAGCAAACCTCGCCAGTCTGATTCAGTAATAGGCTTAATCCTGAGCAGTTGTACAGGACATAATGAAAAGGCACCGGGAATATTTTAATGTCAGTAGGAATGCTGTCACACTCTGCCCATATTCAGCTCCAACCTTTCTCTTCAGAGACAAATACATACACAAAGCAACTCTACAGAAACGGTGTTATATACACACAGAAAATATTATTTCCTTGCAGGTGGCCAAAGACATGCCGGATAATAAGATTACGATAGCATAAAAGAGTGCAAATAAACAGAGCTAGCAGAGATCCTGTCTCCTTTCACCTTCCTTTTTGGTTCAAACTACTTAAGCTCCTTATGTGACAGGAAGAAATTTTGTTATCCTACTTTTTATTTTACTGTGTTCAGATGTGTCTGGAAAAATGTGTGTGAGACTGGCCATGCAGTTTCTTTCTGCAGAATGAAGGTAAAGTACTGTGAGAGCATCCTCATAACCAGTCCAGCTTCCCATTGGTAAGGGCAATAGGGAAGAACACTTTGGACTCCACAACTATTCACTGCACAGCCTTTGCTGATTCCCTATTCAAACCAGGGATGGCTGCAGTCCTCATGTAACTGGGGAAAGATCTCCTTCTGCACAACATTTTGTCCCTGTGCCACAGGGCTGAGGAGAGAGAAGTATGCACTCTCCACTTCACCTGGCACCACATGTTCTCTATATGCCTCCACAGCTGGTGCAGAGAGACAGGAATACAAATGGGATACCCTACACCTTGCTGGCAGCACACGAGCTTTCAGCACTGCAGCACAGTAATGGGAGCTGGAGACAGCAGGGGAACCAAAACCAAATACCTGTATCTCCAAAGACTGCAGGCAACTTGGAAAAGGAACTATTAAGCAATTGTAATTCCTATACTCTGTTCTAAATCATAGAATGAATACATACGGAGCAGGAACAGAATGGGGATGAAATGATTCAGAACCATATACCTAACTCTAAACACCTCCCAGGCTGGGATTTATCTCACTTATCTTTGGTAAGCCAAAAAAGGAAAAAGAATTATACATCTAATATACCTATATTCTCTTTACTGACAGTAGAGAGAGAAAATTATCTTGACAGGCGCCTGTTTTTTTTTCCTGGTTATGAGAGGATCCTATGCGACTGCTTGTTGCTTGGCTGAATTTAGGTGATGTGATTCCTGCCCTTACTGACTTCCCTTTACAATCTCAAAGGCTTGAACTGTGGTACTTTCAAATGGAAATTTATTTGCTTAAAAAAAAAAAAAAGCAGCAGCAAAGAAATATCATGTATTTTCAACTCAGGAATAGAACTGTTTGTATAATTATTGAGGCAGTCTAATTTGTATACTACTTCCTACACACAAGGATTTTGTTTCCACCTGCATGTACCTCACATTGTGCTGTGTAAAGAAAGCCCTCCTCAATCTTCTTTCTTTTTTTTAATATGCATGTTCAAAGCTCATATTTCGTAAGTCTCTCCCTATTCAAGCAGAAATGTTACTCCACTGTGATATGGAGTATCACTTAGATATATGTGTAAATAAAGGCATAAAAGAAAAGGTTTACATACTATAACATATACAATTAAAAAAGCTGTCAAAGGCTTAAATATGACTCAGATTAATAACCTTGTTTTGAAGACAATTTATAAGTTTCTACCATCCTCCAGTGAAGCTCCTGGAATGATTTATAAAAATAATAAATAATGTTTAAAGTGGAACAATTGCATCTTAACTCATTCTCTTACCTGCTTATGAACTACTCATTTATTTGTGAATATGTTTTTAAAAAATTATACCGTTACAATATACTGAGGGAAAAACCCAAACCTTGAGAAAGTTATAAATACAAGGAACAAGTCTCTATAACGTAAAAGAACTGGCAGCATTACCTTTAGGGGCTTCTACTGATTATGAATACAATAATATTTGGTATTATGTTTCAAAGAAAATAATTAGGATCTATGAGAAAAGCTGGACATATTTAATAGCTGGCTATCTAAATGGTGCAAAACAGAGAGAAAAATATAAATTATTCCAAAGAACTCTCTCCTAAAAAAACACCTCCTGTGCAGCATTGCCACTTCATCCTACAAAGAGGCCTCTAGCTGAACAAACTGAGAACAGGAGCAGTGAGACATGCAGATCAAGTTGTTTCCTGTGCTGCTTCTTCGTGATGGCAGCTTCACTGCCACTTTCTGTTCCCTCTTTCCCTTCAGTTTCTTCAACTGTACCTCCTTCTGCAAGAAAAGAGCTGTGTGAAGAAATACTTGTGATGTGCTGATTCATCTCTATTTTCTTCTGCCAAAGGTAAATGTGAAGAGCTTTGAGAATATTGAGAAGACTGGGGAGTGAATCACAAAAGAAGATAATAGGGAAGTTTCACAGTGGTAGAAAAGTATGTGAAAAACAAGAATATTGTTGTGGTTTTGCTTAGTGAGGGGGGCCTAAGATGGTAGCTTCTGTAGGAAATTGCTAGAAGTCGCTCCCCTTTGTTTAGTGGACTCGACCGGGCCTAGGGCGGACCCACTGCTGGCCAAGGCTGAGCCGATTGGGAGCAGAATGTCCCGTGATAACGCCTCTGCGATAACGTATTTAAGAAAGGGAAAACAGAAAAAAAAGAGGGAAGAGAAGATGTGACGAAGCTGAGCAAGGGCAGAGGCCCAGAGGGGGAGGCGCAGGCCTCCGGGGCCTTGCAGGCCTCACCCTCTGGCCTCTCGCCAGGCGGCCGACTGGGCCCAACTCAGCCCGGCCTGGCTGCAAGAGGTGGGGAGGAGATGAAATGGGATGAATAACGTGAAGAGATCCTGAGAGGCTTTTTGAGGCTTCTGCCAGCCCATTGTGAAGAATGAACTTTTCTTGTGAGAGAAACAGCTGCAAACACCAAGGTCAGTGAAGAAGGAGGGGGAGGAGTAATGTGGCTCCTGACCAAGATTCCCCTGCAGCCTGTGGTGACGACCATGGTGGAGCAGGTTGTCCCCCTGCAGCCCATAGAGGTCCACGGAGCAGCAGAGATCCACTTGGAGCTTGGAGCCCGTGAAAGACCCCGCACTGGGGGAGGTGGATGCCTGAATGTGGCTGTGGCCCGTGGAGGCCCCGCTGGGACAGCTGTTCTGGAGAGACTGCACTCCGTGGAAGAGACAACCTACGCCGGAGCAGTTTAATGAAGGACTGTGGCGTATGGGTGGGACCCCACACTGGAGCAGGGGAGGGATGTGAGGAGTTCTTCCTCCAACTGTGAAGCAGCGGCGTAAAACAACGCATAATGGACTGACCGCGACCCCCATTCCCTCTTCCCCCCTGTGCTGCTCGGGGGGAAGGTAGTAGAGATAATGCTAAGCTCGGGAAGTGGGAGGGGTGGAGGAGGTTTATCTTGTTTCTCTGTCTCATTATCCTGCTAGTTGTAGTAATAAATGAATAGTTTTTCCCCAAGTCGAGTCTGTTTTTGCCCATGATGGTAAGGATTTCTCCCTGTCCTTATCTCAAACCTCGAGTTGTTTTTCTTAAATTATCTCTCTTTTCTTAAATTATCTCTCCCTATTCTCTCGGAGGGTGGGGGGAGTGAGAGAGAGACTGCGTAGTCTGGTCCGGATCGGGGCTAAACTACGACAAATATGAACAGAGAGATGAACAATTTGGGGCAAGAGTACTTAGGAAAAAAAAATAACGTATACTGCTTGTAAATCTGACAGTTACTAGATTTTCCGAGCTAAGCACACAAGACATATATGAGTAAGGAGGGCTGAAAAGATACTCGCACATCTTTACCTATGTCGCAGTATTCTCTGTGCTCCTCTCTCTTACAAGAACTAACTCTCTTCAGGCTAGTACCAGAATTATTATTTCTCATTTAACAAGTAACACTTTCTAGATATGCGAACATCTAAGAGTAGCATCTTTATGCAGTGACGACTTCTCACATCTTCACTACTGAAAGACGACTCTTTTACAGTTGATCCCCGGAGAGCTTGCCTTTGCACAGAAGTTAGATGTTTCAGTACTTCAAAAGAGTAATCTGACATTAGCAGAAGTGTCACATTGTAGCAGAGCTATTTTTGCACTGTCTACATTAAGATAGTTTTCTGGCATCAGCAGGAGATCTGACAGAGTCATCAGTTGCCGAACAAGACTGTATTAGTGTAAAATAGCAAAATAAAGTACATTGGGGTAAAGTGATACATGAAAGATAGGGTGCATTGTGAGAAAACAATTAATCTGTATCAGGAGCTCTTAAAACCTAAAATTCTGAAAGAAATAATTCAAAATGTTATGCAAATGTGTATGACAAAGGATGTATATAAGAGTAGCATGAATAGGCACAGAGGAAGTAAGAATGACTAAGGTGCAGGAAGAGTTGCTGAAGTCAAGAAATAAGTATCAGCACAAAAAAAATAATCTAAAAAAGTGAACAATCAAAAGTATTGCTTAAATACTTAGTACTAGGTCGGGCAAGAATGCTGACATTCTTTATGCCAACAGTATCAGCAAGAAGGTCCATTGTGACCAAGTATCTAGCAATTGATTTATGTACAGAGATGATGGCATAGGACAGAATAGGAAATGAATAGTTTAAATATTTGGAGAAGTAATTGAACTTAGAGTCAGCAAGGACTCAAGAAATTAACCTGTAAGTAGATATGGAATTATCTGAAATAATCTCTGAACCAGTAGTGATTATCCTCAGGTACACCTGGAGAATGGGGGAGACACTCTACGGAAGTGGAGGAGTGCAGAAACAGGAAAAAGCTCTGAGGAATTACAGATTTATTTCCTAACTTCAGTTTCAGAATTATGCTAAGAATAATTTTGTAAAATGAAAATATTAGGGTAATAAAAAGCATTTAAAATGGATTTTCAAAGGCCTTGCCATAAGCATTGTGGATGACAAACGGTCTGTCTCCTCTGGCTGTCCAGAGGCAGGGAGTGCCCTCCAGCCTTCTTTTGCTATACTCTTCAGCTGCACTCCAGCCTCACAGTCCTCATCTTAAAAAGTGGTTTGCAATAAAAGGGATTCTCACTATTACACCGCTTGTTCTAATGATCAGTAATTAAAATAATGCTCTGACCAGACCGTTCCAGTTGTACCACAGGCTCCACACTTGAAAAAACTTGTAAGGCATTAAGCCCAAGCAAAAGGTTTACTCCCTTCTCATATGATCTGTAGAGACTTTACTTTGTATCGTACGAAGAACAAACATGAATTTATCATAGCTGTTGTTTCTCAGACCCTTCCCCAGAACAGCTACTTCTACGAACACCAGACGGACTGCTTTTTTTTACAGAATTCATTGTTATGCTAGATAACAGAGAAGACCAATGCAAGCACTCAGTAGATAATAAAATATTGCTACAGACAGGTTACAACGCTAGATAGACACTATGTCAGGACACATGCTACTGCAAATAGAATACTTAAAAAAAAAAAAAAGACTAGAATCCTATGACTAATAAAAACTGTTTGCATTTTTTAGTCAGTTTTTATTGCCTTATTCATCTGTATCCTTGGAGTGGCTTTTATTCAGTGGATTTCTTTAGAAAGCAAAAGAATTGGGCTCAGTAACTGTGAACCGGAATTGCTCTACAAATATTACCAGACGCTTCTTTTTGTTATTCACATAGAAAGAACTACAAAATTTCATGAATAATTTACATTGCTTTCTCAGAATTATCAAATAGTAATACCCTGTAAATCATGTAAATCACTAAATAGAGAATAAAGAATACAAAATATTTATAAAGAATGCACCATAAGCAAAAATGTTTGATTTGTCAGACATTGCTTAAGCAATCGAATATTTAAAAAGAATTAATGTAATATATGAACTATTGTGATCAAATGGGATTCCAAGTAACTTTTCAAGATCAGAAAAATGAATTCACTTTATAATCTGTTTTGACCAAAGATTTAGATTGAAATCCAATGCAAATTCTACATAATATAATCTGAAGAACTAAGCAAAAATTAACCTAGATTATAAAGTATAAAATAAGAACGTGCTACTCTATTGTAATTTATAAAAGAAGTTACAGCCTGAGCACATTTAAAGAAAAAGAAAGATTAAAAACCTGCAGAAGTAATTCTCCCAGGGACAGCTGTGCTCTTATGTTTTCACGACTGATTTCTACTATTTCAAAAAGACTGAACTATATTTTCAATATTGAGTTCCTTATTTAACTGTATGATTCATTCCAGAATCTTCAAGTTTTCAGTTGTTCTTTCTTGAAATAATAATATGCCGTCCAAATAATAATTTTCTGTTTCTCCAGGGATAACTTAATACTTCTGCTTGCAATAGCAAATGCTACTTATGAATTTACAGAAAGAACTTAAAACAGCATAAGCACCTTTACACTTCTAGGGAGAATGATGAAATAATATGACTTTAAATAAATCAGTTCCTAGATAACTTACGTAAAAATGCTGTCTCCCAAGAGCCTCTATAAATCACACTTCACTAGCTACAGAATTTACCTATGCTTACTTCAAAATCAACAAATACTAATTTCAAGCACATTTTAATTAGAAAATGTAAAAATGAAATATTTGGTCATATCTAAATCCCTGTGAAATGACTAGAAAGGTTAAATATTTTGCCTTTAAAAGTCTTTGCAATAATAAATGCAATTAATTTTCTACTACTCTTTGTTCTATAATAACACTGCAAGTCTTGAAAACTTCTTGATACCTTTGATTGACCACACCCCCTCTCCCTGCTCTTTCCTTTCTCCATTTTCTCCTCATACACATGTTTTTTTATATATTGTAGCTTAAATGTGAATTATTTTCTACCTTTGGAAAATTAGAAAGAATTTTACAACAGCACAGAAAAGAAATATGCAGAAAGTAACATACATTTTGAAGTGTCAAATCACTGATGTTAGTTGATATTGCTCTCAGCCAGTCAGCACTCTCCTGGGCTGTATAAAACTGAAGTATCCCAGTACTAATTCCATCGAGTGCCAGCACTTCAAATGCATTAGATCTGCAGTAAGAAGAAATATATCCATAAAGGAAGATACGTCAATTTTCTGAAACTGCCCAATATTTCTCAATGTTCAAATGATTTTTACACTTTTGACAAGTTTTGAGTCTTAACTTTACAAATCAAAGGAAAGGTAACGAAAAGAAGGATAATAATGGGCAGTACCAGGAGCAACACATACAATAAGTACTTTCTCTGTATCAGCATATATATGTGCTGATCATTTAGTTCCCTTGAGTATACATATTACGTTCATAATTACTGAACTTAAAGGTAGCATATTCAGGAATTATGCATTAGATCTCTTTGAACAAACATAAAAATGTTTAAACCAAAATGACTATTTTCTTTATTGCATTTTGGTTTCATTTATTAGGAATGTATTAAGTTGCAAAGAAATTACTTCCCTAGATTTAATTTCTTAGATTCCTCTATTTTTCTACATAGCATTCTAAGCAATGTTTCCTTTAAGATCTTTTATGACACAGGAATTTGAAAAATGTACTTAGAAGTGTCTTTAAATAATTTTTGAATGTAGGACCCTTTCTCAAAACAGCATCGACACATGCTAATGTGCAATTGCATTTCATTCATTTTTATGGATCTTTTATGTGTTTATAGCAACTTTATACCTGCAAATGCCAAGGCTTCCCTTATTATCTGCAGTAATTTAGGCACCATGCATGTACCTCTGAACCCCTCCACATTTGGATATTGGTAGGATACACTTTTTTAACTATGAGATTTTTCAATAGGAACAACAAAAATTCATTAAGTAGTGGCATGGAAGTACACTGGTCTAAATTTAAAACGTGACATGCAATAGTTTCAGCAAGTAAACTTCAGAAAGCTACATAGGTTATTCAAGAACCCATGAACATAATGAGAATTAGGTTTTAACTGTATACTACTGTGAAAGACAATTACAATTATCTGGATGATTGTGCATATGTTTGTTTTGTACATAATTTGGAGAATACCACTGCTGCCTTCTACATCTACAAATTAGATATTTATACTTACATGCTATATTGCTTTCTTTTTGGTACAAACCTCAAAGAAAGCAAACTATTGAATCAGGAATATTGCTCTATGAAGTTGCTGGATTTTCCTGGGATTCTCTGATCTAAGGTGAAGTACTCTACCATTTAATTTATGATATATGTAAACATGAGCATTCCAAGTGACACACAGAGGTTAACAGGCAGTTATTCATTCATGACTTACTGAAAAAGTTATTAACCTAGCATTTGTCATTTGTAGGGAGTTTGATGGCAATCATGAATACTGAACTCCATATACTTGCTACAAAAGGTCATATAAAATACCCATCACACACAATATTAACAAGTTCAAGTACCGTAATAGATGTATATGCATTAACTGATATGCTTTACTGACAAAAGAGTCGTAAAGCGTTATACTTGCTCTTCGCAAAAATAACATTCTTGTTCTGAACACCTAAATATAAATCAGTTGATTCCCTTGTTTTCCTTTCATGAATGAATTATCATGGCAACTACGAAAATCTGATGGCAATGGCACAGTTCTATGTCACTTTGATTTCATGTTTCACCTCCTCAGAAAGAAAGGAAACATCAAAACAAATCTTCAAGTAAACTGAGTGAAATAATCACCTCTCAAGCACACTGTTCCTTTTACCTAAGGTTCTGACAAAGATCCCAACAATGCTGTAATGGAATGACTTATGGTATGATCTCTCCAACGTCCCACTGACACAGTGAAGATCTGTGATCCCCTATGCACTGAAACCCAGCGGAGCGTGGAAACAGACTTAATTTAATGCCTTCAGGAGAAGCCGTTCACAATGCCTAATTTAGATATCAAACTCAGATATCAAAGCTAAGATGCTAGAATCCTTAGACAGACAGAGAGGACAATCCAGAGCGTTTGACAGAGCCAAGAAATCATACATGCTCTCCACTGAATCCAGAGTGTCTAGATAGTAATTCATTTGCCTTATCCAAGGGGCCCAACGGTATACAAGTGGCTGATGAAAGATCACAGAAGGGAAATCCTCAGCTAACAACTAATGCAACCAGTACAGGGAATCAAGATTAAAAAATAACAAGCTTTATTAAAAAAACTAACCAATCTTTTATCATTTGAAACATGGTGCTGGCAATAGTGCAGATTACACTAAAACTCCTGTTGTCCTTTACCTTATTAAAATATGGTGATCACTTATAATAGACAGTTAAGAAGATTCAAACAAATGTATCTGGAGATCTGAACACTTCACTGACAGGACATTTGCGCAGCATCAAATAGAGTGTGAGAGATCCTCTAAGTCCTCTAGTCCAGCCTGCTCACTAAGTGGTTTGAAATACAAATCCCTTTTCCACAGGAAGACCAAAACTGGATGCAGTATTTTAGATGCAGGTATTTCAGATGTGGCCTCAGAAATGTAAAACAGAGGAGAACAATCACTTCCATGGACCCACTGACAACATTATTACTAATGCAGTCCCATGTGTGGTTACCCTTCATCACCGAAAGTGTGTACATCTGACTCACGCTCACTGTCCTGTCTGCCAAGATCCCCAAGCCCTTTCCTGCAGAGCTGTCCCCTTGCTCCTGCAGACAGACACCAGGACGTCCTTCCTCAGGAGCGCTGTCTTGTTCAAGGCTTCTGATGTGCTGGAGGTGGTCACACTGTCTGGCCCAGGGAACTGAGACCTTTGAGGCACCACTGTCCCCAATCTGCTAACTCAGGCAGAAAGCTAGTTTTACCAGCAAACACTTCGGAAAATTAAAGAAAATACGAAAAGAAAGAGATAGGGTTTCTCAAAGCTTACAGATGCCAACCACAAATTCTGTGCTAATGATACAGTGATTTTGCTCTCAACCTTACTCACTTTTACTGTGATTGTTACTCGCCTTCAGCTACAATAGTTTCCCTCTACAGATCCCATAATATACCGTAACATGTATCACACTGTGGTCAGAAAAGCATAGTGTGTATAAGGCTACAAGTGAAAAAAAAAATCCAAACTAAAAATAAAAGCTTAACAACATGAATGCTGAGGCTCTTGTTTTAAGTGAAACAATCAATGCAAGCACCAATACAGCAATGAAATTAATGAGAAAACAAATTCTAGAGACTTAAATAC